>NQII01000605.1:649574-676024 GCA_002778355.1 Clitarchus hookeri | reverse complement strand
ATAGTTTCACTCCTCTTGCAAGTGGGTTTCCCCTTCTCTGTCTCGTTTGTCGTGAACACACCTGCCGGTCAATAACCTCTCCGCATGGTGCACGTGGGGCATTCAAATCATATAATTTTCTTTTTCAGAGCGTTTTAAAGTTTGAGGACAGCTTGCATTTTGTGTCGGACTACAATAGATTATATATTGTATTTTGTGATGTTATATTCTGTGTGTAAAAGAGTTGAGGTGAAATATTTTATTTACAGTAGTACTACTTATACAGTAAACTGTTTAATAAGATTCCCATTTTTATTGTGTTTATTAGTTAAACTTTATTCACAGATAGCATACAGCTCTCATTATGATCAACATAAAGTTTAATAAGGTTAAAAGTTGTATTTTACTGATGTACATGTTCAACCTACATCTACTGAAATTTTGGATGTATGGAAATTTTTGACAGTCCCTTAAAAAACTTTAGATCTGTATATAAAAGTACACCGACATCTCATCAAATCCCTTCCTTGTTACTTAGTTGTTCATGAGCTTCCGAGAGTCAGTTTGCCAACAGCTTCTGAGCAGGTTGAACACTTTTGTATAAGAGATCTGTTAGACAAGCAATTTCAAGATACGAGTTGAGAAGGCCATACTCAGTAGCCAATTGGCAACCTTTCCATTAGCTTTCAGTTTAACAACCTCACAACAATAGTGCCCACCAATGTGCCGAACAAATGTTGCTGGTCGTCAATCCTACATTTGTCTTCTGTTCTAGGTTGAAAGGAAACTAGAAGGAACACTTATTGCTCCTATGATTCCACAAGCACTCATCAGGTGGCAAGAAGGCAAACTTTGAACCCACAGAGTCAGGCATCCCCTCCAGGCTAGAACTTGCAACTCAGTATCCCTGCCCATCATGTGATTGTGAGGTGACTGTGTTTGTGGCTTGACAAGCATTAAACCTTGTTGTGATATGGGTCTAGCCCATATGTGAATATGGCCATAAGTGGTTAACATCTCCTGCCCCTTGCGCTTCGGCACTGAGTGTGCATGGCCCTTACCAGGAAGAGGAAGCGAGCTAAACGTAACTGACCCCGGTTAAGTGGCAGCATGACGCGGAAGTGCCAGTGACAGAAGTTGCGAATACACCAGATTCAGTATCGGCATCCTGTGAGCTTTCCCACGATTAGTCCCTACAAGTGGAGCAGCATGCCCCTGTCGGTGGTGTTGCTATTTGATTTGTTGGCTCACCAGTAGTCAGTCTGCCAGACAGAAGACTAACCTCCATCTGAGGAACTCCCTCAGTGCGACTGGGAGCTCTGGCAGGCACTCACCACACGCTTCGAATGTTCTTTCACAGTTTGCCGGAAGAGGCAGCGTAAGGTTGTCAGCAGGCAGGCACTCCCTGGATCTTGGGGACGAGGGAAAGTGTGCCATGGGTGTGGTGGCCAGGGATGTCAAGTTTAATAAACCAGACTGGTTCACAGCACTCATGGACCTCCTTATTTACTAGTAGCAGTTTTCTACTCCCGTCGCCTGAATGCCAGGATGTCGCTAACCACCGTGATGAGTCCAAGAAGTATGCTGCCTGGAGCAGCAGACAATACAAAGGAGGAATAGTGATGTAGAGGCGGCGGCTGGTATTAAGGTGAATGCAAACCAGTTGCCACCCAGATACTCCTTTTGCCAAAGATTTCGTGAGAGTGGGGCTAACTTTGGTGTATCATAGGACCTTCGCCCTGAGCATACTCACAGAGATCCAACTGTCTGAGCTTGAATGGCGAGATGCCCTCATTGAGGTCAAGGGCTCCTGATGGTTTGGGCTATGACAGGAAAACCCGACCAACCCCCTTGACTTTAGGAGGCACGGGAAGTAAAGGATCACACATTAGCCTTTCAACTATCTTTGTGATTAAGGTACTCCTCTGACCCTGCATTGATGTCCCTTTCTCCACTTTCTCCAAGTGTCCTCTGAGCTACTGTGTTTGCGGCTGATTGGGAAACCGGAATGATCAGCAGGCCCCACTGAAACTGCATTGGTGTCTCAGTCTCCCTTATGCGCCACTCATTGTTACAGAAATTAGGAGCTGGTTTTAATATCCTTAACCCACAAATCCACTTTACTGTCACCCATTGCCTTTGAAACACTTGTCAAGTTACTGTATTTGTAAATTACATGGTAGTATATATATATATNTTACTGTCACCCATTGCCTTTGAAACACTTGTCAAGTTACTGTATTTGTAAATTACATGGTAGTATATATATATATGTGCATGTCACATCTATATGGTGGTTTTACTAAAAGGCAGACCTTCAGTAGGTATATGGTGGCNTATATATATATATGTGCATGTCACATCTATATGGTGGTTTTACTAAAAGGCAGACCTTCAGTAGGTATATGGTGGCCGTGATACATGGGCCAAGCCACTGGAGAGCTCAGTGGCTACTACTACACCCAACCATATAGCCAACAGTCATCAAAAGGGATGCACCCAGAAATAAAATAGTGCTGCACTACACCAAAACCGGCCAATAATAAAAAAGCCCATTTAGAAACTTATGAAAGAAGTTTCCTGTTCAGAGGTACCAAACAACCCGTGCCACCAACATCAGCTACATAACCACAAAGATTAGTAGCAAGCATACCATAACATATTCCTTTTCCTTCTTACTACTTTACCACCAAAACTGGAAGCCCAAAGAGGGTAGTCTGTTATCTGACTAACCCTCAAAGCAAATATCCTACGCCACTCCAGAGTATAGCCAAAGGACACCAAACCAACATCTGTCAGTTGGCCCTGCATTACCCACCTGTCACACTAGCTATCGACTTTGTTACTGATGTCAGTGTTCAAAGTGTAAGAATGGATTCAATCTCTCTAATTTGGAGGTAAAAAGAAGTTACTATCGACAATCTTCAAAGAAAGAGTAAATAGTCTAGTTCTGTTAGTAACAAATTTTTTGCCATTTGTAACATTAGCACTAGCATTAATCTTGTAGAAACAACAAATCCCGCTGCATTGCACTGCTCGTATCACTTGACCTTTTTTCCACCCAGACATTCACATACCAAGTGCTACCAGTCCCCAACCATCTTCTGTCTATCTCCAGCCGCATGGCTGCCAACCTTGTCACAACCAATTACCGCCTCTGACATCCTCCTTTTTCTCAATAAAAACAGATGTATANCGCATGGCTGCCAACCTTGTCACAACCAATTACCGCCTCTGACATCCTCCTTTTTCTCAATAAAAACAGATGTATAGAAGGCAAGACAATACTGCGTAAAACAAAATAAAACATTCATAGTGCACCCCATTCATACATGAAGACAGTGGTTGAAGATAAAATCTCATCCCAGGAGATACAACATATACAAGTGAGTTGACAGTTAAAAATCATAAGGCACAAAGTACATGAGCAAATGTCATAGGACCATCAGAAGACAATATTCAACATTACAAATTAAATNAAATCATAAGGCACAAAGTACATGAGCAAATGTCATAGGACCATCAGAAGACAATATTCAACATTACAAATTAAATTAACTTTAATTACAAATACTAAAAAATACATCATTAACATAATCAGACAAATAGCTAGATTTCTTCTCAGATCTGCCATATCAGGATTTTAATTCCCCATCTCTTGGGCCAGGCTCTGGCTGACTTTTACATATCACTTAAGGACTACTCTAACCTGGCTCTACTGGACTTTCCTGCCCTTGCTCCCTTTGCAGCTTTCTGGTGCATGGAAGTCCCTGTAGCACTCATAGCCTCCTAGTCAAAGTGCACAAAAAAAACTTTCTCAGCGCGTCATTCAATCTACGTGAGGTAGGTTGTTCCACCCATTCACAATACTTTTAAAAAAAATTACTCTGGGCCTCCATTACAATAACTTTCCCTTGCTGCAGACTGATGATTACTGTTGCTCATAACATGGCACCAAGCACCCGCATCGACCAACAAGCTAATTCCTGATTGGCCCAGCCTGCTTGCCTGATGTGTCATCCCACCAACGACCTAGTTATCTGCATCATCTGCGGTACCAACCTTACATATTTTCCCACCTGCACAGCAAAACAAACTAAACACCACATTTGAAAAATATCACTATACATAACTCCCTGAATTAATATAAATATATCTGACCATTACCTTATATCCTATATAAGCCTATAGACATAAGCATTTGTTACCAGCAACATCTGCAAGATCTGTTGAAAAATATATTTAAATATAATTATCTTTATTTTCAGGAGATGCAAAAAAAAAAAAAAATTAAATCAGTTTCCTTAGTAGGGGTGAGCAAGTATTCTAAAATTCAAATAGTTGCAAATGGTAATTTACAAATTATTCACATTTGAACTTTGAATATATTATGTGAAAAATGTGAACAATTTACATTCCTGTTTCAATAGCTCGTAGAGCTGTGGCAATTTGAATCTGCTTCTGTGGAAAATTCGCCGATGTTGACAGAATCTGAGTTTCTGCCTATGTAATAATTACAGATAATTTTCTGCTAATTTGACAAATGTAAACATTGCCTTATTCTTCAATATAAATAATTTATGTCTTGCCTTTATGAACATTGAAAATATTCCTGTGTAATGAAGTGTGCACATTTAGAAACAAAAGTCTCAATGGAAAAGATGCTCACCTCCCACTGTTTTTCACACAAAGTTTGTAGTTTTTGTCCCAAGCTCCACCATGCTAAGATAAAAAAACTACCAGCTTGACATTAATGAATAAATGAGGTGTGTGTGTGTGTGTGTCTCTCCCCCCCCCCCTCTCCTGATGGGCAAGTAAGAAGTCAAATGATGTTACACTTGGGGTGCCTTTTAAACAATGTGGAAACCACTGTGTGGTGGTGTGTGAAGCAAATCCTCCTAGCCGATATTCTGGAGATCAAAGACCCAGTAACTCATGGTCGGAGTCAGAAGGGATGGACAGTGGAAACAGCTGCCTGCGCATCGGACATGCATGAGGACATGTGAAGTCACCTTGCTCGCACCAACACACACCAGTGGAAAAGCCACTTAGGAGGAGGGTAACGGATCATAAGATAACAAAAACACTATGAGGATTTTTGTCTAAAAAAATTCTTGTTACTTTGCCTGTCTAATCTTAACATAGCTATTTTGTCTTTGCTATTATTTTCTGTGACTTTTGCCTCCACCCACACCAGCAAACCAGATGTGCATGTCTGGTTGAAGATCAAGTCTGCATAAATTGCTTGTTAACATGCATGAATTTTTTATTTTGGTCCCTTGAATAACTGCCTATATAAATTACAATGTATTTCAGTTTGATTTAGGCTTGTATTCACACAGGTTATTAAGATTACTCTGCATTTGAAAATGTGGTACATTAGTTTTGTATATTATTTCAAGGCATTTGCACGTGAAGTTTCCCCTATATAGTGAACATAAAAAGTGTTCATTCAGATTCATTATAAAAAAGGTTCTATAGTATTTATGAGTCCATTTGCAAAATTTTCATGTTAAATTAATTTTGTTACATGCATTTATTTTGAATCATCCTGTTCATAAACAAATATTTTATAACAACCCAAATGTGTAGCAAAGCAACCGAGTACAAATCAACAATTAGCCTACATTTTGTTTTTTGACAGAACTAGGTTTAAGAGTAGATATTTTGCAAGTAACATTAATTTTCTTCAATGCAGAACCAATGCCTATATAAACACAGTTCACCATTTTTGATTTAAGCTTATCACTTGACTGTCAACAGCAACAAAACATGTAAACAACTTTACACGTACTTATTGTTATCTGAGTTCACAATTAAGTATTTATTTATAGACCAAAACATTTTTTTTAAATTTTGGTCTTCCCTTTAACATACATGGTTTATTGTATTTCTCTAATTTTTGGACACTGTAAAAGGAAATAAGTTAAAAATTGCTTTTAATTGTGGTGCACTTCACAAATACCATCAATTGCTTGAGTATTGTATTAACCTAAATTCTACTTAAAAATAAGAAAAAAAGGTTTTTCATACATTTGCAGCATATCAGTGAATCAGCATTACAGAATCGGCACATCAGTGATTCGGCACATTGGCACAATTTTGTGAATCGGCACAGCTCTAGTTATTTGCTTGACTCATTATTCCTACTCATTTGAAGAAGTTCATTTAAACTTTTATTATACAGTTATTAGAGCTGGATCATTACTGATCATGATAACTAGTAGTTTTTATGAATGTTTGCCATTTTATGTGGCAGCAAATCAATGATCATCATTAGATCCCAGCGGAGGTATGTTATAGAATAACTTGTTTAGAAATGTAATAAAACCAGACAAAAAACCATTACATACACATTTATTTTTACTGTAGCCTTGACAGTAATTGGACATATTTCTTCTTTATTGCTTGCAACTGAAGAAACAGGCATGTAGGCCAAAAGGTTACATTACTGCAGTTGTGCACTACCATTGCTTTTATGCACATACCATACTGCCCCGTATGACGAACACACAGACGTTATTTTGGTAGTCCCAGGGAAATTAAGGTGTTTTGTTGATGGGTGTAGCTATACCTGCAACTAGGGCAGGGAGCCCAGGCATATCTGAATAAAGAGAAAGGTTGA
Source organism: Clitarchus hookeri (assembly GCA_002778355.1). NCBI lineage: Eukaryota > Metazoa > Arthropoda > Insecta > Phasmatodea > Phasmatidae > Clitarchus > Clitarchus hookeri. The sequence goes on along the minus strand of NQII01000605.1, from coordinate 669,420 downwards.
GACAACACACAGATCTCTTACCTAACTACACTTGGCACTAACGGTCACATACAAATAGTTTGCATGCAAATTCTGTATGAGTCACTTACAATATTATAAAGGCACTTTGAAAAAATATATACATGTTGGGGTCCTGCTAGAAAATAACTTTTTGGTTTTCGCTTGGCTCAAAATGGTACAGTTTAGCTCATTCTATGTGTATTTTAGGTGGCTCATAGGCTGAAAACTTCAAATACTTGGTGGCAATTTACGTTGCTCATAGGCCAGAAGATAAAGGTAAAAAATGCAAATTGACACAGACACATATTACTATATACTGCGTGTTTTACATGGCTCATAGGCAGACAAAATAAAGTAAACATTGCAATAGATAGACAGGTTTATGTACAAGCAAAGATGGGTTGGTAACTGCAGCTCAGAGGCTGAGAAAATTACTGACAAGTATCAAGAGATGCACTTTAAAATTAACCCTCTGGGGCATATTAACATCACCTACTAAGGTTGGCAAGCAACACAATAGTATCAGTTACCTTAACCAAATCAATCAGAAGCACAATATGTGTAGTATTATACAAATCCAGCCTGCTGGAGGATGTAAATTACTATCTGTAACTAGCAATGAAGCATTGGCTCTGAATAGACATCCCTCTTTAAAATAATTCATTATCATTTTTTGCTTTTAATGCTCTGGCAAAAACCACTTTTCATAAAAAAAAATAACTAAACCACAATGCATGCTGTGATAAATTGTATTTCTGATTAGTTCCTACTTAAAAGGGATAATAGGGCATAGATAATTATACCATAAATTTAGGTAGAGCCCAACAGTAAAATATGGGGTTTGAATTAGTGATGGCCCGATACTGAAAAAACCTGATACAGATGAAGGTTCCAATATTTAGGATTTTACCAATCCGATACCTGTAAACCGATATTTTCATTTATCATACTGTAAGCAAACATTTGTCACTAAAGTGGATGAGAGAAAACTGCTGCCTGGAATAGTTTCTGTTTCCCAGTAGCTGGGTCTGGAAGTGTGTGAACAGACACACAGGGGGTAAGCAAGAGAGAAGGTATTGAAACAAGAAACTAATGTCTGTTACAAACAAAGTAAGAGAAGAAGATATGTGTTTATTCTGCCTAAGCAATGGCATAACAAATATTTCCAACCTGTGCCCAAACAGCGCCTGAAGGACCAGAGATAGGTTTGTCAATAGGTAGCTATATAGCAGCTGCTTTATCAAGAGCATGAACGGAAACTTGGGGCGAAAGTAGCCTCAGAAATAACTATGTCTGGTTCAGATGTGCTTCTCCTGGTGATGGCCCAAAACTCGGTCCGAACTACAGTGTATGCAAATACCAAAGCGGTGGTATGCATTGAAAAAAAAAGGTAAGTAGCAAGCTAACAAACAAGAAAGAAGTGAACTAATGCTAGAGCTGCATATATCACAGATTAGGCCAGGGATTTGACTAAGAGTGAACTGCATATGACTATAAAGCTATGTGAGCGGCAAAAGTGGAACTAGAACTGGCAGTGCAAAGCTCAGGCTAGGAAAAACATCTGCAGTGAAATGCCTCTATTGTGGTGTGGGCAGAAATATTTCAAGTCTCTCGAGTGTGTGGCTAGTGAGGGGTGGAATGAGATGACTGGATAAAGGGGGTATCCACTCCTGTGTGCTGCCGAGATGCACATTCGGTACCTGCCTTGACCCTTCGCTTTCCGCTGAGGGGGTGGGTCTACCCATTTTCAAGCAGAAGCATCAAGGCGGGTGGGTTGCCAGCCACCTGGCAGCAAGCTCACACAACAGTTCCAGGTACAGCCTTCAGAACAAAAGCGAGCATTGATTGTAACAGCTCTCTGGATCATATGGCCTAAGGGGAGCACAAGAGAGGGAGGCTAAGAATGGTCAAATGACTGAACTTGTGGCGTATCAAGCTAAATGTTGAGGTAAATCCTAATTTGGATATACATATAACAATTTATAAGAGGACACACACCAGTTCTGAACCAGGGACTATTGAAGGGTAACTGTGGGATGAACAGTGAACTCAGGAGAGGAAGGTTTGGATGGGGAGAACTTCCTAAATAATGTAGTAAACCAATTTTAATTTTCAACTTTATTTCCCAATCTTAGTGGATTAGGATTACTCCTGATCAGCACCACCACATAAACAAAGTGAAAGTAAATTTTTATAAATTGTAGCAAGAAATGAAAAGTATAATGTCGAATATTACACATAAGAGCAGTCACAACACAGTTGGAGGTCGTTTACAGGTACATTGATAATTTTTTAGGTATTTACAAAGAAACAGGATATTAATACATAAAAAAATAAAAAATAAATTTAATATGATACAGCTGCCATCTATTTTCATTTCTGGTCAGGACCCTACTTTTGGAGTTGCCTGGGTGAGCAGAGAGCCTTCATCTTAGTTCGAATGCCATGTTTGCTCTGCCTTTCTCTATTTTGTGTACAAGGTCACTATAATTCACTAGTTAGTAAAAGGTAAAAATTAAACAAATGTAAAACTTCTTTCTCTTCTTAAACTTTGGCTAACTAAAGTTTTACAGAGTTGTGGAGGTGTGAACACTGAAATAAAATTAATGTTGACCACTATACTTTTCTAAGACGTATTTTAAAAACATCAATTGTTCATTTAAAATTAGTTTATATTTTGTATTGGTAAAAGTGAGATGATATACATGTGAACTTACAGGTGCCATGCTGCTGGATTCCATAAAGTCAACATCAAAGAGAAACTTGTGGGCAACTTCCAAGAGAGCAGACTCGGGCCAGTCACTGAACCAATCAATAGTTGTGGAGTTCACCAATGCTGGATACTGACGTAGTCGCTCCCTTAACACATGTGGTGACAGAGGTTTATTCACTAAAGTTATAAAAACTAACTGTCATATGTTAACTAGAGATTAACATAAAAAGACAAGTGAATAAGAAACTGAAAGGAGGCTTTTAACCTTTGCAGGTATTTGTAATTGCAGCAAAACTAATGAGAGAGAAAATTATACCAATGAGGGAGGGATACATATTGAAAGATGAGAAATAGATCTATAATAAGTAAGAGACAGAAAACAGAAGCACTGAAAACAGCAATATAAGAATGAAACTGAATTAAATAAAAAGAAAAATGATGAGATATAAATGCATTATTTAGCAAAGAATATCAAAATAAAAATGAAAATTATAAGTAAATTATAAGTAAACTTATTACAAGAAATATGTTGCACTACATGCTGCTGAATGTTGAAAGTTTCCGAGATCTACCTGAATCGTTCTTCCATGGGACTCATGAACAGTACAATGTGGAGGTTGGTTTTCACTCTGTCCACCAGGAAATTGAAGATGGCTTCATTAGTGGGTAGAATGCCTGCCTTTGCTGCTGAGGCACTTAGAGCACCCTTCACCTGCAAAGCAGTAAAACATATGATATTGAACATTATCTGGCATACTTGTTATAATAAAATATAACTGTATATTATGGTTACCAAATTTTTTTATTTGCCATATGGAACACTTTTGACAGTTTGATCCACGACATATTACCCCAATGAAATGATCAAGGAAAACTGTTGTAAAAAAAGAATAGTGTACATAATTAGTGATGGTAATGAGCAGAATCAGCGTTATGTATTGGTCAATGTTTTTTTCTGAACATATAAAACAACAAAATATTAGTTGCAGTTATAATTCAATGTGATTTGAATTTCTGACTTAACTGGCTTTAAAAAACACAACACCAACACACACTGGAAGAAAAGATACTGTACACATCTCAGCAAGCACTACTTCCATGATTGCATTTGTTGACAAATGCCACCTGCCAGCAGCACTTGTAACTATCTTTGGCCAGTGAGTTAGCATGTCAAGAGTACACATACTTGTAATTGCAGAAATGGTAAATTATTTATCCTGTGTGTATTAATATTCACATTTTATTTTCGAAGGAGTCTGACATACAGGATATAAGACATTCTGTCATATGTCTATATGAGATAATCATTTTAGCTACAGGATAAGGCAAACCCAATACAATACAGGACAGTTGGCACTCCTGTAAATTGTACCACTATGCTCCTACAGACCTACAAACAGGTGCAGTTGGAGCAATGCTAAACTGACAGATTCTTACTCTTCCTGTGCCATTGGTATAATTGCTTGCCCCAAAGCATGCAAATTATTATTTGTATGTGATAATCACATTATTTATTCCCTATACCAGGTTTTTAGAGGCTGGCAGGTTGGGCTTGTGGTGACTTTTGCAGGGGGTTGAGTTCACACTTCTGAGTCACATTCTCCTATAGTAATTCCAGATGGTGCTAGCAGAAACCAAAGGGATATGCTCAGGACATGCCTCAAAGATCTTGCTGGCTTTGGTGGTACTGGCTGCAGACTGCCTTCCCACTTCTGTCACTATAAGAGCTTCTTCTTTGATTCATTTTGTATTCTGTCTGCTTTGTACTGTCTAAGATAAGAAGTCATAATACCTTTACTACATTTTGGTACATGCACATTAGTGTTGGTCCAAAATGATTCTTCAAAACTAGGCTGTGTGTGAACCATACTGTACCACTGTCTGTGCTCAACTATTAGATGCCTGATGCACTGGCCACCTTGGCAGTGGTGGTGGGATGTGCATGAGAGAAACCAGGTAAGGAAGAGATGAGGTGAGAAGAGTAACTTACACTATCTGCATTATGATTTGCATGATTTAAATCATGCAGGTCAATGAATTCTCAGGAATGCTTTCACTCCCTGGTATTTGCTGCTAATGGTAAACTGAGCACTTTTGAAAGTCCTGCATCTACAGATCTACATTCTGTATTCTTCTACCATATGAAAAATTAATATTACCACGGGCCTGATCACTTTATTCATGTGTCGGGAAAGAAAAACTGAAATTATTAGACAAGTAAAAATATTTTACAAATTGGCTAGTTTTAACACTTAAGTGTAACAAAACAAATGGAAAGCAAAAGAAATCATTTATGTATTCGCAAATGCTTACCTAACACTGTAATTTCTAGGTTGAGACATAGGACTACTTTCACTCCATCGTTAATAACTTTACTGGGACATGCCAGTTAACATGCCTGTTTATATAAATAAAAGAATCTCCAAAGGCGCAGGTTGGGTGGTGTTGGCCCACACAGCATGCAGTCATTGTCTGACTTAGTAGTAAAATATTTTTAAAGGTTTATTTCAAAAATGCTTAGTTAACCATTAACAGCATATAAATTATGTGCATGGACCATCAGCTGTTTCTGCAATATACTTGAACTGCTAAGCAAGAGATGTCATAAACTCACTACCTGTATACATGTCCAGGTCACAACATTAGATTATAGCAAAAATTGTCATAAAAATATTCACTATTGCCTACAGCCAAAAAACCATCATAAATCTCATTCCTGTTCATTTAGCATACCCTCTACAGGGATGCCAGATCCAAGTCCAGTTGGACAATGTTAGCAGCAGCAGCAGGGGTTCCTTTCTTGTTTTCCACTTGATGCATAGAATGTGTATATATGTAGTCCCATCTCTGTTGTATGGGTGACCACAAAATATCAGCAACTGAATGATATGTGAATTGTATGAAATGTAGACTGTAAGTACATGGAAACTATACTGGAAAGATTTACCCCAAAGTCAAATTCCTTGGCGATGTTCTGCTGGAGTTTTTAGTGAGGTTGCTAGCTGCCAGTATCTGCTTAGGAGAAGTACACAGCAAAGGTGTCCACAGGTGCTGGAACCTGCAATACTTCTATCCATGGGTGCAAGTTTGGCGGTGTTGGCCCGCACAGCATGCAGCCATTGTCTAACTTACAATTTCACATGTTCCAACACATGTTGCGAGGCCGGCCCTTTCTGCCTGTGCCCACCTTTGTATGCAAGGAGGAAGCTGAAGAGGCTGCAGCCCTTCCCAAAAAAGTTAATATTTAAATAAATATAAACAAATTTTGGAAAATTATCTGAAAATTATTTACTGAAAATTGAAATAAGCAATTGCAATAAATTTCCCTTGAGTGTGCACTTGAAATAAAAATAAAATTTACCTTGGGAAAACGTGTTTTTCTTAGTGCAAAGTGTTCACTTCCAAAATCAAGGTTCAGCCCCTCCCAAAAGAAAATCCTGTGTATGTAATTGCCTAGACCTCTTCTCAGAGTCAGACGTAAATGAGGGTGGCCTCCTAGAAGTACTCATCTGCCTGCACAACATAGGCTGCTGCAAATATCACAGCCCTTTTCTTACCATGCACTTAAGACAATGCAACCAAGGGTTAGCTAGCTACAATGATTGATAACCTATGTAGTGAGGTTACATGAACATGCTTGGTGACAGTGCTAAGTGCATTTCCATCTACTGTGCAGCCGAGTCTAAAACCAAAATGTACCAAACTAAGCATGAAAATTAGACTAAATTAGACCTAAAATATAAATGAAGGAATTGCTCATTTTCAAAACAGTGGTGTTATTCTTGTAATGTTTTATGCTATATCTCTGGTACCATTAAACTGAATTAACTCAAACTTGATTTGCTGAATTACTTATTGTGTTGCTTAAATTCATTAAATAATAGCTTTAATCATTTAACACTTTGCAACGTAGTTTCACAAAAAAAAAAAACTGTTATTGACATATATCATATCCTAGGAATTTTCTCAACTGTTTAACATAAAATCTGATAAAAAATTCTTTTAGTTTGTATATATATTTTTTTTTTAGCACACACTTATATATATATCTGTGCGTGTGTGCACGCACACGTGCATGTGTGTGTTGAGGAAATTAGGAATGTTATTTAGTTTTGTTAAATTCTTTTTTTAAATTTTATTTTCATTAAGGAGTCAACTGGATTCTTCTGTAGCATCAAGAGGTCCCAAAGAGATCAATCAGGAATGGGACAAACTGTATTCTAATAGAAAAAATAGATCATGCAGTGGTTCATATATGAAAGTCATTCCTAACAAGAAAATAGAGGCAGTCATAATCACAACTACATTTATTCAGCCATGAAATAGATGAAGTCTTGGTTGAACACAGTCAGGCTTTGCCTTTAGGGCTAGAATATGAGTGTCAAGGTGCTGATGAGTGGTTCTCTCACAAGTTGTGTTGCGGAGTTGAAGGCTTTGGTTTGAAACAAGGGTGCCCCATGGTGAACTGGTGTGCAGCTGAAGATGATAGAAAAAAGACAGAGAGTGGATGTGGGAGTTCAGAGATGAAATTATGCTGGTCTTTATTGTATCTTGTTTAACAGAATGGGGGTTGTAAATTATTAACTATAATTAGCTGCTAGCTAGAGAAGAAATATTCATAAACACCCAGATTGCTAAGATGTAAATACTAATAATGTAAATGCCTGGTCGAAATAAAAATCACAATAGTGGCTATACGATCATGATGAATGACGAAATTGTTGTCCATAATAAAGAAAAACCAAGCTGATGCAAAAGAGGAAGAAGTGATGATTTGTTAACAGGCAACCTCCCAGTTGTAACTCTGTGAAGACTCCCTGTTACTGGCTGCTGATATTTACAGAGAAAATATTAAGGGTTATATTTTTAGAGCGAATAGTATAGAAACTACTTCCTCTACTTTAAAAGTTGTTGATATGAACAAATTTCAAAGCCAGAAGTATGGTCAAGCAAGTTTGGGGCGGTTCTATGGTTGAAGATTTTATGTTCAATACTGTAATATGAATAATGATTTTTGTATAAACTGTATTTACAACATTAAGAGTTTTTTAAACCAATGCTTTGCAGTCAGTAGTATGGATAATATTTCTAAAACTGGTACTACACTTGTCATATGGAGGCACACATTTACTGGACAACAATTTTAGAGTACAGGATATGGTAAGTGGAAACTGCACTAACATGACTTACAAAATGTCTACACCTGGCCAAAAGTATTTACTTACCATTTATTATAATGAACCAATCTACGCTTTTGTAGTCACAGTCACATCACATCTATAGGGAATAGTATCACCAAAAAACTGTTATGTGTCTCTTATATCGTAAGGGAAAACTGTTTTTACTACTTTTTTGTACTTATTGTGAAAAATTACTTCGGTTATTAGTGAGACAGCACATTTCCTTTCTTTAGGAGCTCGAAAACTCTTTGAACATAATAAAAATTTTTCTCATTAAAAAACATAATTACAAAAAATTGTCATAAAAATTAATCTACTGTAATATTTAAACTGTTAAATACGTACAATGATGACTACGATTACAAACTATAACATTCAAACTCACCTCTTCAAATTCTTCTGGCTTGTAAAGGTTGGGTACCTCTCCAGTGTTTAAAATGTTGCTGACAACTTCCAAAAATGTTTCATGAGCCACCTATATACATTTTAAGTAGAAATTCATATAATGCTATTTCCATGCTTATCAGACTAAAACTATTTCAAATGAAAAATGTAAAGGGTAACAAACACAATAATTGATGTGCCAGAAAATGTGCAACACACAAGCCTCTGTGAACTACACAGCAGAACCCACATTTGTGAATAAAATGATGCATCTTCCAGCTCTCTCACTCACTATACAAATATATATATATATACACACTGAAGAGCCAAAAAACTGGTACACCTGCCTAATATAGTGATGGCCCCCCCCACCCCCAGCTGGCAGAAGTGCCGCAAGACAACATGGCATCGACTCGACTAATGTCTGAAGGTATGCAGGAGGCAATTCACACCATGAATCCTGCAGGGCAGTCCACAAATCCAATCTGTGCCAATTTGAGAAAGGGTTGCAAGTCTGTCACGTTTAAAGATTCTCGTCAGTCGTCGTTTGTCCCATTCTTTCACAATCTTTTTTTTTGGCCGCAGCGATGTTGAAGATGTGATGTTTTACTGGATTCCCGACATTCACGGTACACTCGTGAAATGGTCGTATGCGAACCTCGGAGATGCTATGTCCCATCTCTCATGCGCCGATTATAACACCACGTTCAAACTCACTTAAATATTGATAACCTGCTATTGTAGCAGCAGTAACTGATCTAACTGCCGACCACATCGCGTTACTCTGATTGGTTCCATACCTCTGTTATTTGCATACGCATGCCTATACCAGTTTTTTTGGCTCTTCAGTGTGTGTACATATATATATATATATAAAGTGACAGGTACATGTGAAAGCCCACAATGCTATTGAAGCCACAAGGATGACAATTTATCATGATTTATGTTACTTTCAACATAGTGTCATATTTGAGGAGATGACATCCAAAAAGAGTTTAGTCATGTTGCTAAGGATTTTCAGAATGGGCCAAAAACCACTACGTGAAGAAGATACCCAAAAATTTTCAAATATAGAATTTATTAAACTTTCTATTCATTAAAGGAACCCATTCAACAACATTCCCCAGATAAAAAGTGTGTACGTTCATTATAAAACAGTTTTAGATATGGGACTAAATCTGTTTTGAATGAACATACAGGACTAAATCTTATTTGAATGGACTCTATGTGTATAAAATTTTATTTCAATGATCAAGTTAGAACCATGATATTGGAATATTAAATTATTTATGTAAATGTTAATTATCGAAATAAGATAAGGTTATAAGAAGCGTGATACTGTTTGTATTAATGTTTTAGTACACATTCTATTATCACATACATGAAAACATGAAAACGTAACACTCTTAAGTAGTAGAAAAAAGTCGCTTTAAAATCTTTGTTCAGAAATCTTAGCTCAAAAATCTTTTCTGATGAAACTAGGTGGATCTGTCTGTTGAAAGAAACAATGTTCTCATTATGATTAAGTATTTTAGCTCTACACTCCTGTGTCACCTTCAGGACTCTTGTATGTCATCAGCTTACTCATGTAGTACTGCTGGTACCCAAGATGATGACGATGCCATACCATTGAAGCCTGGTATCATTTCTCCATTCTTTTCCAAACAAAGTCTCCAAAAGTTTGTAGACATCCTTCTGTTTGGCTGCTGTTATGCTGTACTCCAGGGGTAGTATTGGTAACACTAACTGTTTGCACCACTCTAAGGTCCATCCCCTCTTTTGTAGATGTATCAATGGTTCTGCTTCGGATTCAAAATAATAGTTTTGAAAGCCTCTTAATTTTAACGAAGGTCTTTTCTTGTTGCTCAACATTACAGTTTCATGTGTGATGCAAATCGTCTTCAGATCAGAAATACCTTCATAACGTCTATAGCAACCCTCTTTGTAAAATAGTAGTTTTGTATCATACAGGTCTCAGTCCTTCTATAGTACATTCAGAACACCAACCGATTTGTATATGTCAACATACTCTTCTTTATCAGTTACAGTTGGTCGTTTTCTCAGCTGTTTCTCAACACGGCCAAAGACTCCACCAGCTGGGAGGAAGCTGTTTCTCCTCACAGGAAATGTAATTTGCACTTCTTCTACTTCAGAGGATGTCTTAGGCACATAATATATGAGATTGTGCTAAACAAAACTATTTTAGTTTTGTGAACCACAGCCATCACAAAAGAGTCTGATGGTTTTGATATTTTCATTTAGGTGCATGTTTTCAAGGTGTTGAATCAGTGCTGATGAAAACTCAGGTGCACCTTTACCTCCCTGATCTTCCATCCAGACAAAGAAAATTGGTTTAGAGCTATCTATTAAAGCAATACATAAGCAATAAAAACCAAGTTGGTAGGCAATAACACGTCTCTTGGATTGGTGATTTAGGTAAGGCGTATTTGTTGAAGATCAAAACACAGAGTAAAACTATCATGTACATTTTGTTGCATCAACATGTAAAATGAATCACCACGAAGTTTGTGATCTTGTTTCTCTATCATATATTCACTCTTTATCCTTGGATCTTGTGTAGTTTATGAAAAGGTGCTTCAATTCCTGACAATAGTTGCACATATCTGACGCTGGTGAACGGAAATCTATGTTAAAGATTGAAAATATCCTTCTGAACATACTTTTACTCACTTTAGTACTGTAATTTGGCTGTAGGTTATTGCATATATCCAACAACTTGCTTGCATATTTAAAGAAGCATGCAAATAATTTAATTGGATTAATTCCTTGAATAGTGGCTGTCTTTTCCTTTCAACTTCTTTATAAAACCGGTAACCAACTGTCTTTTGTTGCAGATTTGTGCGACTTGCGGTCACCGCCTCTTTTCTCTACTATGTCTACTCCCTTGGATATGACTTGACAAATATTTCAAAAATGGGTAGGCTTTACTAACGTGACTTTCATAAAAAAGTTGTTTGCATACAGATAATGGCTCTCTGTTTTTATGTATCAAGTGATACAAGACCAAAGAGGTGTTAGGTCATTTTCAGTTACTCATAAGCAAAGACCTACATCATGTAATTTGATATTCAATTGTATTGAGCATATTTGTTTGGAACATCTAACACATTCTTCCTTACATACGAGTAGTCGTGAGGCGTAAATTTCTTACACTTGAACCTACCTGTGTCCTGGTGACATGGAATGTATGTGTTATAATCTCTTGGCTGACCATACCTGCGTACTTCTGCTGCGCCTCTCCTTTTAGGGTTTACAGTTATCTTCCTAGCTCCTTCACTTCCATCACCTACACTTACTAAACTATCGTCAATATTACTCATTTTCAACAGTCATATAAACACTTTCAGTAATTAATATTCACTTAGACAATAAGAATATTATTAGCTTCTATAAAAAAAACAGTCACCTGGAATCAGACAATTCAGGTGTTTTGTAAAAAAAAACATCGCTAAGCATAATTTCCATGGTAACAATTCTCCGACTGGCTGTGTGGGGAGAAGTTTATTTTTGGTTGACCATATGCTATGGATTAAACTTTATTCGTCTGGCATGCTTCTGTTTTCATTGAAAGTTATAGAAGATAAATATTTTTTGACATTGTCTCATTTATTAGTGCTGTAGAGTTTGCCAATCTAAACACAAAAATTCCCTAAGCTTACTTTTTGATTTTTTGTGACTAAACACTTTTTGAACGTCACCTCCTCATATGAGCTCAAGAGAAATGTCATAGCATTTCTGTAATGCAAGCAAACTTCTGATTTTCATATATGACCTTTTTAACAGTGCACCTCAAATAAAATAATTTTGGTAAAACATCAAACATGTGACAGCAGGTCAGCCATCATAACACTGAATGAACATGATAAGCATCTGCTGTTAACACTTGTTTCAAGTGACAAGCATGCGACACAGTGGCACATAATATCAAAACTCAATGCTAAGAGCCTAGAAGAACTTCACTGTAAGGACTGTGCAACACAAGCCACATGGATGTGCCCAAGCAAACATCCAATATATGTATGCCCCACACAGAATTATGCACCTAGTCTGCTGGGCTTAGGATAGCTACTACTTGATAACTGATAACTTGAAATGTGTAGTAGTCTGATCTGACAAATTGATTTCAAAGACACTCTGGCAGATGGAAGAGTCTGCATGTGGAGAAACCGCATGGATACATGGATTCCGCATGTCAACACAGGACTTTGTTGATTGGCAGTTTCTTGTAACAGTATGGGGTATGTTCAGCTGGCATACATTAGAATTCCTCACACACTTACAAAAGTATGCAACCGGCAAATGTTGTGTGTACATCCATTCAGATTGTCCTGCCTTCATCCAAAAGGGTTTAGCCACTTTCAAAAGAACATTAGACCAGCACAAATTTCATGAGGTGCCAAATTATAACTATAAATTGAGGAACACTTACAGAGTTTGGGATCATGCAATGGCAACATTATTTGCATATATTTTAAATAATTAGGCATAACTGAGATGTCTTCATATGTGACCCTAAAATAATTCACCCACCACCTTTGTGATGCACAACAGGCAACATCTGTGTTCCCATTTGACCTCCACCTCAGCTGCGCTCCCACCCAACTTAAGCCACACCATAGCCAGACTCCCATAATATCAGCGCCATCACCTTCTTGTGCACCTGTAAGGTATGCTGCCGCCTGGATGCAGGCAACCTGCATTGCATGCCTTAGCAGCTTTGTTGGATCCTGCCCCTTGGACTAGCCTTCCGGTTTGGGGTACAGAATGCATATCCCACTTGCGCTTTGGCAAAATAAGCTCCTTCTTTGCTGCATATCGCTCTCCATTAATCACTCGCCCCAAGCTGGTTGGGTATAATTAGGGCTAGCATAGGCCTTTCGTGGCAGTTTGTTTTCACCTGTCTAACACATTTACATGCTCAATGTACTCTTCAGCTGCCGAATATCTTCCAACAAGACTCAACTGCATGTCTGTCCACTGTGCTTCGTGCACCAGCCCATCTCTCATATCTCTCAAAATGCTTCTTTACACGCTACAGATAGGGAGTATGTACCACCATGCTGGAACACCCAAACCAGGCACCTAGAGCTTTGCTGTCAGGGGATCACCCTTCCCCCGCCATTCCTGCACAAGTCATACTTCCTTGGCATTCAGGTTACTCCCGCTCTTCGGGCTGAGTTATTTGGCATTTGTTCTCAATAAATCCATATAGTGGCATTGCATGGCCCTTACTTCCACCATGAATTTAAAGTATATTAATATCAATAATAATTATGAAGTGTATTAATGTAGTTCAAGAACGTTTGGTATTTTTTTTTAGGATGTGTTTTATATGAAATAAACAGAGTTTTTGTTTTGTGTGTATAGATGTAAAGAAAAGCCACACATCATCTGAAGGCACCAATTTCCTGTTTTGATTAGGCAGACGTGTGTGGTGATAGGTGTAACTGTATTTATTTATGGTCGAGAAATTTGGGGGAATTATTCATTGCATTTGTTTTAAAGATGGGATGAAAGGTTTTTATAGAGATGTTTGAGGCAGGTAGTTAGTGGTATCATATGTTTTATATGGAAGGTTTGGTTTGCGTCATAAGAAATTGTTGAGTCTGGCCAGATGAGTAGTTTCAAGCTCCAGTTTACATCATTAATTGTGACAGGATGTCACCAGTATTGTTCTTGATCAGCGAATAAGAGAGGGTCGTAGCAGCAGATGGAGTCATCACATGATAGCTAGCATATCGCAAAATAGTGTTGTAACTCGAGAGAGAACCAAGATTTTGGGGTTGAGGGAAAAACAGTCAACGAGTACGCCACAATATGCATTTTGTTTGCTCAGTCATCGCCAACATAGCAACCAAGACAGGTGCGTGTTGTGGTGGTTCACCAAAAATAATATGTGAAGGGAATTTGGAAGGACAAATTTAACTTGGGCAGGTCAGAGGCTGCACCAGGATTTTTTTTTCCCTCTTTCTTTTCAACTTTTGGACATGAATATATGAGTCGAAATAAATAAAAAAAACTTGAAAGTGTGACTTAATTAAGGCCTCAAACCTAAAAAGGCTTTGTACAAGGTAACTAGGCTCCCTGAACTTAACTGTGAATGAGTGAACGTTTTTTTGTAACAACTGTCAGTGAGAATCAATTGGCTGGGTGCCTCGAGATCGTCAGTGGTTTTTTGGTTAATTTCTCTCTAAAGGGAAATTTGTACTAAGAGGGTATTTTGGCAACTTTTGAATAATAGTCATGAGAAAACAGTAAATTACAAGTGGCATTCAATTTTTTTTTATATAATAACTCTGTAGCATAGCTCAAAAACTTACTTTAAACCTATTTTTGGCAATTTAATAATTTAGACAAAAATAAATGTATGTTGCCATATTATTTTTGAGATTGTCAAGCAGTGATTATCGAGAGCAAGAAAGACGAGGGAGAGATCACATGCACAGCAGTATATGAATGGTTGCACATTGTATTGCAGTGATCTGCACATTACTTAATATATTTCCCGAATGCAGCAATATAAACCATACGTCTGTCATTTACCATTATATTTCCCTTGTTCCTACCCAACAAACCACCATATTTTCAGGCTCAGACAAGAACTGAGACCAGAATCCCTTCAGGCTCACACTTGCACTTGCCATACTGTGAACTGCTCTATACCTTGGTCTGGACATCTGGTTACCAGCAATAGCACCATTTCTCTGGGCACCGCTGAGGCTAAGAGCAAACCCTCACTACAAAACCTACTCAAAGCAGACTTGGTTACCAGCAATAATGCCACATCTCTGGACTCTCCAGGAAGTAGATGTAGTGAGGCTTCCCACCACCCCCTANCCCCCCCCACCTACCCTGACATTTTTTTGGAAACTTTTACCTGACTCAGCTGAGTGATGGTTACCAGTGTGAGAGTCACTTCTCTGGGCATCATTGAGTCAGGAAGCAGGGCTCGCCACCATCAGGCGGAAGGATGCCCACAATTGGGGAATGAAGTAATCCTCATACACTGATGCAAGAAAGGCTCTGGCTTTCTGGAAAGCCTGCTCTTCCTTGATATATGGTTTAGGCCACCTTGCTATTCCAACAGATCTTGCCTAAGCCTGAGTGCTTACCTTTCCATTTGCCCACCATACAGCAGGGAGGACAAAGGCTTAGAGAATATCAGCTGCACAGGTTCAAAAATCTATGGGACAGGGGGCCAATTGTCAAAAAGTCTATACCACAAGAGGAAACAGCTCACCTGCGAAATGGTAATCCACTAACTGAGACCAGCATCTCAAATTCAGCATCATCCTACCATCCTGACTGCTTTGCAGTACCGAGGCCAGTATCACTCTTACCATCGAACCAGCGTAAGTGCCATCCAGAGCTCATCAGGCCTACACCAGCTGCCACCACAAAGCATTAACTTGACCACGAGGCAAAATCCTTGGTTCTCAGTAACCTGCACCTCTGTCACTGTCCATATTCTGTGCCAACATGCAGTCACCTACACATCTGACACATCCTCTCTACATCTCAACTCCAAAGGTGTTCTGTGTCGCCAGCAAGATGGCAGCATGCAAACCACTGCAGCTTGCCACTGTGGTGGGTGGGACCCTCCTGCCCAAGCTATACTGGACTGGTAGGAATGAAACCTGCATCCTTAACAGATAGGAGAGTTGGTTACCTCCACTCTCTCGCAGAGCCAAGCTTCCCACAATCACCACAGCCCTCTGTGTGTACAGACCGCGGACCAACCATTCTCAAGGTATTTCACTAAGACCTGGTTCCCAGCCTTAATTCTGTGACACATCCGCTCATCATACCTTGCTTATGCTATTTATTAGCATAGAGAGTTCAGTGGGATTACAATCCCAGCCTGAGTTCCATGTTTCTTGTTCTGCTATCTTGCTTTATGTGACTATCATTAGCATCGCGAGTGCAGAGTTTATGTTGTTTGTCATGCGCACACACTAATAGGCTTACTTAGGGGTATCAGTCACCCCAAGACAGTTCTAACAGCTGATCTGACTTGCTCTCGTGTATCCTGTATAATGCTTGGTTCTCCCCAGTCAGGCTTTACTGGCTATAGGTTGGAAGTCTGTGTTGTGCAATGCTTTGCCTATAAACATTTTCTCTCAGTCTGCTTTCTGCTTTTCAGCTACCCTACCTTCCACTTTCCCATTTAGACTCAAACACAACATTGCTGTGACACGAACCTTAGTTTACAGGCCCTGAAGGAAGCTCCTTATTTTTGTCAGTGTTAGATGCCTGGTTTGCAGCTGGTCACACTGCTCTTCTTGGGTACTCCCTTGGCAAGGACATAGAGTTTTTCTTGCCCTCCCAAGACCAAGAAGAGAACACTCTGAGGCTCCAGCTGTTGCATCTGGCTCAAGAGGTCATGTTGCCTCTCAGATGTCACTGGAGAATTCAGAGGAGGAGTAGGTGGTTTCCTTGAGATGAGTTAGTACCCTGAGCTCATCAGTAAGACTTGGAGCAACAACTGTGTTGCCCTCCTCACTGCAGGTTTCACAATAGTACTACTCTTTTGAGACTACTGAAGCTGCCAACCCTCAACTCATCAGTAAGACTCTGAGCAACTGTGTTCCACCCATTCCTGCTTGTTGACATGGAGGTANGCTGCCAACCCTCAACTCATCAGTAAGACTCTGAGCAACTGTGTTCCACCCATTCCTGCTTGTTGACATGGAGGTACGAGAAACCAAACTCCTAGGACAGCAGCACCATGGAGCAGTGCTGGCTCACTGAGTGGACCATGCCAGATTAGAGTNAGAGAAACCAAACTCCTAGGACAGCAGCACCATGGAGCAGTGCTGGCTCACTGAGTGGACCATGCCAGATTAGAGTACTCATCAATGAACATGTGTCAGATGATTACCCAATTGTGCCTGGGCCTACATTATTAAGACAGTACCTTCAGATCAAGCAGTAGCTTCAGTATGATTAGTACCTTCAGCACCAACAACTCTCCCCATGTCAGGCCACTGTACTGGGAGGAAGAAGGCAACTAAGATTGCACTTCCTCAAGCAAAGAGTGCTGTCGAGCAGGGACCAGGCACCCATAAGGTGTACTCTAGTCAGAGGGAGGAGGCCATATGAGCAGAAGCCACAGCTGATTCAACCATGGCATCAGAGTCACAAGCCACTGTCATACCCTGAATACTAACTGCTGGTTAACAGACTGGGTGCTTCTCAGTACCACAAGCTGTGTTGCCCTTGCTGCCAGCACCACCCAAGATGCATGTACCAGAGTTCTGCCAACTAGTCGCTTCACCAGCCATTTGCCGCTTCACCAGCCATTTGCCGCTTCGAGCAGATAGTTCCCAAGCAAGCGGGAAGTAACCTACTAGCCATGCACAATCTCAAGCCCCAATAGACCAGTTCACTGACCAGCACAGACGAAAGCAGACAGGCAAATTATTTAAATATGTACCTGAATGCCCGCTGTGACAGCAGTAGGCATGTACCCATAGAAGTTTACCCCATTAACGTACTTAATTTCTTCTTAGCTGCTAGGGGCAACTGACATACCACTAACTATATAATTGAATTAGGTCAAACTCATGTTCACCAGGTGACTGCCATCAATTAAGCCCATCAGTAATGCTACTGCTTTCACCTTCACCCATGCTTCTGCCCATCTGGCTTCAATTTATGCACTTCTATGAGCTGAGAGGCAAGTCATTGAGACACCAGGAAGGGGCCCTGGCCACTGAAACATCCCATGAATGGAGGAACAGCTTCTTGGCTCTGAAGGAGGAGAGGCTTGGCATCCATACTGACCCAGGTTGTGCATCAGAGTAATACAAAATAGTTGGAATACCATATTTACTTGCATCATATTTGCTATCACATAATTTTTGTTTTTAAAGATATAAAAATTATTTTAAAATAACAGCATAATGCATGCACTGGAATTCTACAGCAGATGCTGTAAACTTGACCACCCCTGGAAAAGAGAGTAATGTAAAAATTTGCCTTCGCTGTCAACAAGGCTTTGACTTTGAGCTGTTGATTTCTCTCCAGCCACTTAGAGAGTTGGCGGGTAAGAAAANCTTCGCTGTCAACAAGGCTTTGACTTTGAGCTGTTGATTTCTCTCCAGCCACTTAGAGAGTTGGCGGGTAAGAAAAGTCACAGAATGAAATGAATTATCAGTAAAAGCAACATATGCATGGCTACATAGTATGAGTGCTACAACTGCTACATTCTTTAATTAACAAAAATTATATATATGTGTTAAAAAATTTTTTTAATTCATTTTTGGGCAGTTTTCATTACAAATTTTGCTGTTTTGTACACTAAAACAACTTTGTTGAGTGATACTATNTAATTCATTTTTGGGCAGTTTTCATTACAAATTTTGCTGTTTTGTACACTAAAACAACTTTGTTGAGTGATACTATTCTAAAAAGTTTATCATTGGAGAAGTTAGTAATTTTTAGTCTTCTTCAAATTTGATTTTTGTATAAATTTTTTCATGTGTTAAATATTACATTTGCTGATGGGCATCAATGTTGTTTTCTATGGTGATAGGACACGCAACCTGAAGAGATTTCAGCTGAAACTGTAATACGTGTGGTCGTCTGTCTTTACATGTCAGGACCTTGCTCTGATTTTTTTTTAATTCCTAAATTCTGCCTTTCTCATGCCTAGAACATATCTGTCCCTTTACCCTGTAGCACATGTTAACAGTGGTGGGTATATTCTTATCTAACTGGCAGCATGTCGCCCCTCACCCCCTTCGCAAATAAATATTTTGTTATGAGACAGAAAGAATGGGTAGATGCGGAGGTTTGAATAGCTGAGTTGTAGATGAGGATACATCACTCCACTGCTGTTGGATGAGCAGCCATTACATGGTTGTCAGTTCTGTGTGGCAGCCAGCTGTGGCTGCCTTACCAGGCCATCTGGGTTACAGTCGGCACACACACAGTGGCGTGGCCACATGCAAGCGGGGTAGGTTGTGGGCGAGTTGCAGTGATATTCTTAGCAGTTTTACGCAATATTTTGATGCCCTACCTGTTCTAGGTTGCCTTCAACAGGTAGGTCACATCTTAGCTCCNTAGGGAACCGGAATGCAAGAACCCCGTTAACTGGGAGGATCTGTAGAAGCATGACCTGGACTCTATTGAGACAGATGACTGTCTTCTGGGCTATGGGTCCTGCTGGTTGAATCACAAGTTGCATACTTAGGTGGGTGGGAGCTACAGTCTCTCCTGTGAAATTGAGGCATCAAATGGCCTTGGTGGGTGTACAGGAGGGTACAGAGTGATATCTCAGCTATGGTGGCATAGGTAAAAATGGAGAGAGAGCTTGGGGGATGCTGAAAAAACTTATGGTGATACCCACCTGGTATCCTCTTCCCACTAACACTGATGCGGAAAGTTGCTGGATAGCGGAGACAGTTCTCTGTCAAGCTGCTTCTGCCTGTTGGTTGGAGTAGACCTTTCTGGTCCCCTGATCTGACTCCACAACCTCCCTGGCTAGAGTCAAGGCTTGCCTGACTACTTTATGCTACCCAGCCTTATGGCGAGGCAATTGGGG
>NQII01000605.1:623516-648516 GCA_002778355.1 Clitarchus hookeri | reverse complement strand
TGGAAGGGTGGTACATGCCCAAGTGTTGATGTGATGCGGGCAGCAGGAATACAGGTGGCAGCAGCAGCTCTGCGGGGCTGCTATCCTTGCATCAAAATAGTACAGTGACATGCATGGCTAACAGAGCTTGATCAGGGGACTGTGGCTGTGGCAGAGGCCAGAGAGTCAACAGATGTTGCCCGTGGCATGTTGATTCTACCATCATAACAAGTGAAAGCCAAAATAAATTTGTTAAAATAAGTACATTTACCTTTTTTTTTCATACAAATTGAGAACAACATTTTTTTCTCTGAATTCATTACATATTGTCTACACCCAATTTTTTTTTTATAGCAAACATGTGATAAATTAAGTGTGAAGTTTATGTGGCTAAATATGGTATACTTTAAGATGCATTTAGTTTTTCTGCCAAACAATTCAGAAACTTACAGCATCCATGCCCCATTATATTTATGTAGTTCAATATTCTGTAGTAAGATCTACAAAGTATCAGATGAGTATCCAAGTTTTTCTAGCTCTCCAGTACCCCTATTATGAAAATAAGCAACTTTAGCATACTCATGCAGAAATTATTACCCCCAAGTGAAGTATAAATAAGAAATAGATAAATAGTTAGGTCATTCAATATTTCACCAGTACATGATATACCAACAGTACACTGCATCTAGGAAACAAAAGCAAAAGTGAAAAAGGTGCTCAACCTACACTGTTATTCCTGGATTTCTCTCTCTCAGACGTATACCTAGTGGGTACCTAGATGGCCTGGTGGTCTATCTCTTGGGCACGTCTCCCTCTCCTACTTCCATGCCACATGGGCCCTGACAAAGTCCTTAACACTCTCTTCGAGAGAGATGGTGGAGTGTGTCAGTTGCCAACTGTCCCGGAGTCGGGGCGTTTTCTATACTACCACTTTGTGTACTTCGTAGTGCCATTCAGGAACGACGGATCGTTGACCGGAAACTGTTCTGGGTACTAGGGATATATTCCTGGGTGCTGGGAACACTCTGCTGAGGGTTGCCTCTTCTCCCATTGGATTTGTGCCTGTTGACGTCACCTGGTCTCCTGGTCACGTTGCATCGCTTGGTCGGGGTGGACAGCGCGTGTGGTTGGTACCTCCTGCTGCCCAGAAGCTAGGGGCAGGGCCGAGTTGGACTGAGGCCCAAAAAGTCTGCCAGGTCGTAGTAGGCTCTGGTGAGGTTCCCCGGGTTAGTAAGGTCACTTTCTGTGGATGGGGCAGTTCCTGCGCAATCTGACTGAGGTGTCGCCACAAGCGCTTGGCCTTAGTACGTCTACCACACAGCCGGCTCCGATGAGGTCTCCCAGCCATGCAGATAGTGGTGGGGGAGGGGGTAGAAATCCTCAACGCACAAGCCGTGCATACCGATCAGAGGGGAACACCATAGACCGCCGCAATGCTAGGGCTAGAAGAGGGGGAAAGGGTAGTAAGGTAGGGCTAGGAAGTATTCCTCTATGTTGGAGGAATCTGACGTAGAGAGGCACTAGCCACCAGAGGTGGGGCCGTTCCAACTATCCATCTAGGGATTCCCAGACAGACGTGCCTTGCATACCAGACAGAGGAGAGCACATCAGGCCAGTACCCATCTGTAAGGGGAAGGTTGATGCCCCTTAGTGTCGAGAAATACCGAAGATGTCCGTTAGAGATTTACTGCTTATGGAACTGCCCCAAGTATTCACACTGGCCATCCCGACCAGCGATCGTGCCGTGTCAACACTAATGCGATGGTTCCCAGGTCAGTGAGCTGTGTATACCCGTCAGAGCGGAACATCTCAGGCCGACATCCACCTCTAAGGGCAATCCGGAAATTCCCTTAGGTACAGTAGATTTCGTTTGGCTGTGGCCCAGGATTTCCCTGTTCTTACTACTAAAGAACAAAGTTGGAGTGTTGTCAGTTGAATCATCGCCTGCACATAGCCACCAGCCAACTCCCTAACTTACTGCCAACAGGCTTACAAAACTCCTAAACACACGTGGGGTTCCTATGCCTCCAAATAGGTGAGCAAACTTCTACGTCTCTTGTATAAAAGAATAACAATGCCCACCATATCCTTTACAAAGGATGCCTTTCACGGGTCCTGTACTCTGACCACCTCACAATGGTTGCTCGAACAAAACAGCCATGGGCGCTGCCGCTCACCTTACTTTATACCTGCCCACGCCGGGTGAGGAGTGAGGGGAAGGATGGCTTGGGGAATCCCATCCACACGCTATATGGGCCGTGACTGGCAGGGGGTTCCCAACCTCGCACTTGGTTGATGCGCATGCTTAGACTAATAGCACGCGACCCTTGACTCATTGATCCGCTTATGCCCAGCAGCCGATTAATCGCGCACTACACATCTGTTACAGCTGACGAGCGGCAAGCGACATTGTTTACAAAAAAACCCAAATGCTGCCTGGACCACAACAATTCCCCCACACTACGAAGGCAATGACCCGCCGCTCGGATCCTTTTTCTGTTTGTTCTTCAATCCATCACAATTCTGTCAGTCACCTCCTCATGTTGTCCCCATCCTCCAACGACACCCCACTACCCCCAAGGTGGCAAAACCAGGGAGCCAACCGTCCTGAAGTTACACAAAACTACCTTACATTCATATATCATCATACTTTAAAACACAATGCTCATCCTTGCATGGCTTGAAGAGCCCTAAAGTAACTACAAAACCTAACATACAAAATAAATACCATCCAAAATGACTAAACCCTAAATCATCTAAACTTGGTAGATTGGTGGCTACAAAAATCAAATTCAAAACAAATATACTAAAACAAACCAAATACAGATACAAACATCCTATATAAATTTTCCCACAACTAAACAAAACAAGCAACTCACATTTATCTCAACCTATGTTGCTCATGAAGCACTGAACGTCAATCCATAACCTACAACATGTATTATCCCTCACTCCTAATGCAGCAAACTGGAGCAGCTATGCTAGCATTACTCTCCATGAAATTATCCTTCAAGAAGATGAACACCTTCTCATCACATTAACTTTAAGTGATTTTCCAACCATATCTCAATGGTTAACATTGCGGATTCTAGCCCCACATTCACTGGATCTACACTTTTGACTCCTCGTGTCCTCTACCAAAACGTTTATCAGTTCATCACAGCACCACTGTGTTCTGTCCTTTTATCCTCTTTCTCCATTCTACTCAACCCACTAAAGCGCGGTGGGTCAGGATGCAACCCACTATCCCCATTTCCATTTTCTGCTTTCTTATCCTTTGTTTCCCTTGACATCATTAGTGGCCTGTACAGGGCCTGCAAGGAGGCGTTGGAAGTTTTTCCTTCGCTGGGATCGAAATTACGTCTTTGGTTTTTCTTTCCCTTGTTTACTTTAATTTCCTTTTTCCATGGCTGTGTTTTGACTATTCCAGATCTGCATTTCTGTATATCTGCCAGGTTGGTTTTCTATCTTTGCTCTGCAGGTCCTCCCTGGTCTTTCTTCTCTTTTTCGGGCCGGGTTTTCCCGTGTCTCGTTAACAGGGTTTGTCCTTACTTCCTTCCAAAGTTTCCTGTTGTATACCTTGGTGACCTAGCTTGTATACACTTCCTGTAGGGTCCAGCATTTCTGATTGTGGTTCCCATTCAGTTGCCAATGGGTTTAAAGGGCTTTATGAGGTTACCTCCTGCTCCACTTTGAGTGAGAAGGAGGGTTCTGGTTTGCCCTGATGAGTGTCTGAAGATACTTCTGAGAACCCCTTAAATCAAGTTCCATCAGAAGTAGTGCTATTGGAGATGTGGAACGGGTGTGATTTGCTTAGGGTTCTGATAGGCTAGCATGTCTTAAGCCCATCATCCTGAGTTATGATGCATGCTGGGGCGATTCCTGTGTGCTTATTTCCTTTGCTCTCACAGGAACCTACACCTTCCCACTCTGCCCTTTATTGTGGTCTCTTCCTGAACTCCCTTATAGATGATGGGACATATTCATGTCCTTCAATTTCCTGGGTTCAACCCTGAAATGGAGGGTGATCCTCATTTTTTCCTTTCTTCATTGGGTCCTAGTAGATGGCGGTCTCTTCTCCATATCCTCACAGTCTCTGTTTCAGGTACATCATTGGGAGCATAGTGTAACTGCCACCTTTTCATGAATATCACCACTCCTGGTTCTAATCTAATCCTGCACCATCTTAGATAATAACGTAGTAATCTAAATGGTCCAATCCACAAGGGTTCATTTCCATAGCAGTATGGCCAAGTATCCGGATCTGCTGGATCTGGCCACACTTCCACTTTATTTTCCTCCATAAGTCAGGATATTTTCTTCTTTTCTGGTGTGGGGACAGGTGTTTTTTCGATTTCTAAGTCTCCTTTACGTGAGGAATCCTGGATTTTCAGGACATGGCTCCTATGTACTTTCCATGGCTCCCTCTTGTCTCTCTCGAGGAAGTACACCTCCCCTTGACGATCTATAATTTGGTAGAGTCCTTCCCACTTGGGTGCAAATCCTGCGCAGAAGTGTACATTTCCTTTGCTGAACAGGTGGGTTCTCACATATACACTCGTGCCTCCATAACAGATGGGTGATTTTTCTCCTGATACTGCTTGTTTCCAAACTGCAGTTTGTTGTCTTTCTGCTGGTGACTGCCCTTGATTATTATCCGATTCCTGGTTCCTGGATTTGTTCAATCTCCAGTTTCCTGGGGGAAGTGTAGGTTGTGGCCCAGCTTGCTAGAGGCAAATCCCGTGGTCTCATTTCATCTGTTTAGAAGGGTGAACAGAATAGTTGGGATATACTGATCCCATGGTCGGTGATCTTCTCCAATTCATACTCTTAAACCATTTTTGATTTCTTGATTTCATCTTTTAGTGGAATTGGCCTGGGGGTGCTATACAGGAGTTGTCATATATTTCACCTTCCATCTTTTACAGGTTTCTTCCCATGCTTTTCCTGTGAACTGTGTCCTTTTGTCTGTTAATATTTTCTTTGAATATCGCCAGCGGAGGTAGATCTCATTTTCCAGATGGCGCAGATGCTTTAAGTAGTTGCTTGTCTCAATGGCTTCTCTTCGGTCCATCTGGAAAATTGGTTAGTATCCATCAAGAGAAAATGGTTTCTTTCTTGGACTGATGGTACGGTCCCATAAGGACAAGGCAATCTCTTTCCACGGTTGTGTTGTTCTGCATGTACTTGCAGCAGGGTGAGCAGTCAGGTGGCGTTTACACATGATGCACGTTGTGCAATAGGTCACATAGGTTCCCACATATATTTTCACTCCTGGCCACAAATATTTTTCTGTAACTGCCCAGGAATTTTCTTGCATTCCCGGGTGTCATGCTAACTTATTGGTATGGTGATATTCTAACATTGTCTGACATAAGGGCTTTGGTACCCAGACTTTCCAATACTGAATTGCTCTGGGAGGTTTCGTTCATATTGCGCCTTAGTCATCTTGGCGACATTGCTCTGGATGCTCCTGTATCCATTTTTATAGTTCTTTTTTCTGGTGTTGGGCCCTTACAAGCTCATCATAGCCTTGGTCCCCTTCTTTATCCTATTACTTCCGGAAGGCTTGTAAGCTCTTTCTGTCCTTATGTGTCTTCTTTGGTTCGTCTGGAGGTACCATACTATCCCATTCTTCTATTCCTTCTGCACCTTTGTCATCGCTTGGGTGTTATGACAGCGCATCGGGAAAGACATTCTCTGTCCCTCAGCAATGTTTGATTTCATACGAAAGCTCTTGTAACAGTAGGGCCCATCTTGTCAGCTTTGCCTTTTCTTCCTAAATTTTGTGAAACCATACCAGTACTTGGTGGTCTGTTCTTAGTACGAAGTGATGGCCCTCCAGATAGTGGCAATACCTCTTTATGGCCCATACCGCAGCAAGGCACTCTTGTTCACTTACTGGGTATTACTTTTCAGTTTCTGTCAGTGTTGCACTGGCATATCCAATTATCTGTTTTTCTCCCTGTGGGTTCCTCTTGGTATAATACTGCTCCCATGCCAACTCCGCTTGCATCAGTCTGCAAGATCAGTGTTCTCCTGGGATCTGGACGGTGGAGCTTGGGTAGTTACTGGAATTTATTCTTCACCTCATCAAAAGCTTCCTGCTGGATTCTTGTCCCTCTGTACCTTGCATCCTTCTTCAGCATCTCATTGAGGGGTGCAGTGGTTTCTGTCAAGTGTGGGACATAGTCCCCTAACCAATTACAAGTGTCCAGGAACAGCCGGAATGGTTTTAGGGATTTTGGGGCATCTGACTCCAAAATGGCGGTTACCGACTCTGGAGTAGCCTCATTTGCTTCTGGGATTACTATGTGGACCAGATACTTGATTTTATCTTTACCGAAATGACATTTCTGAAGTCTACAAGTCAGACTATGAATCTTTAGTTGTTCTAACACCAGGCTCAGGTGACGTTTGTGCTCTTTCCACTTATCAGAGTACACAATGATGTCATCAAGGTGTGCAAAGCAAAATTTTTCCCCATAATACACTTTGACCTTTGTCGACATTACTTTTTGAAATGTGGAAGGAACATTTTTCAGCCCGAAAGGCATTACCCGAAACTGCAAAGTTTCTCCATCCATGGTGGTAAAGGCTGTACAATGTCGGGATCCTGGCTTCATCGGTATTTGCCAATAAGTACCCATTGTGTGAAAGTCAAGAGAGGAGAAAATCTTGGCCTTTCCTAGGTCCTTCAGCGTGTGACTGAGGATAACTGTGGGAGGGGCTGCATCATAGGTGACGGCAATAAGGGCCCTGAAATCTACACAGAATCTCAGTTCTCCATCCTTCTCCAGTACCAGTACTACCCTTGCTTTAAAAGGGGTTCTATAAGGGGAACGAGCCGCTTCCACTAGACAGTGGCGTTTCATAGACTGGACCTGCTCAGCGATGATGGCTTTTTTGGTGGGAGAGGGTTGGCCCTTCTTTGCCCATATTGGCTGATCCATCTTCAGGAGGATCTCATGTTCTATGCTTTAGGTCTGTTTCAGGGGTTCTCTGGGTGAAAAGACTGTGGAATATTGATCCAGTATTTCCTTCAGTTCCTCCGCCTTGTGCTCTGGTAGTTGTTGTTGGACCTCCTCCCATGGTATCTCTTCCCACTCTTCCTTCCGGGATCCCAGGTATGATCACTCTTTTTTAGATTCCTAGAAGGCTCCTTTTTCCCGAGTATTCCAGCTCACATTCTTGCTTTTCCATCCAGGGTAATCCCAGTATCACTTCTTCCCCTAAGTAACAAGACACATAGAATGTTGCCTCATCTTCAATCCTTCTCGTGATCTGGAAGGTTAGCGTGATGGTTCCTTCCAGTTTCAGCTTCCTGCTGGAATCTGCCAGGTAACTGCTTGATTCGTGGGGACAATCCGTACTTGCTCTCCGGAGGTTAACATATTGGTTCGTATAAAGTTAGAAGTGGCTGCTGAGTCCAGTACAGCTCTAACTTCCCTCCCTTCCAGTTCTATCAGGATTCTTGGTACTTGAACATCCAGATATTGACATGTTTTCCTAGAGAGGCCCTTGGTGGTGGTACAGGAACTATAGAATTTTCTAGTTAAGGTTGTTAGGCTCTGAAAGTAGTCTCCTGTTATACCCTAGGGATCAGGTACAGGAGGGGTGGTGGTGCGGAAAGCCGGACATGTTCCGGAAAACAAAAAAAACATCCTTTAAGATGGTTGGAGTTCATTCCTTGGGCCCCCTTTTCTGGTTGACTGGATTGGAGGGTCCTGTTCTCGGCCTAGTTGTGGCGTTTCCCGCCTGTTCCTGTTCGGTTCTTTCCACTCATTGCTGCTCTAATTTTTCTCTTGGTTTCCCTGTCTGGTTGGGGCAATTTAGTTTCCAGTGCCCTAACTTGCAGCAACCCCAGCAACTTGGAACTATAGTGATTTTGGGCCTTGGCAGAAGGGCGGAGGAGGGTGGTATCCCTGTTGTACCTCGTACTTCTCTAGTCCATTGACGAGGTTCCATCCCATTTCTTTCTTGATCCCGCCCTACCAACTTTGTTCTCTTTAATAATCACTCCACTGATGAGGGTTCTGGTGTCCTCAGAAATGTTCTGATGTTCGGGTGTAATAGTTGTATGATTAGGGCAAGGCTCCCATTTATAATCCTCTCTGGATACACTCGCTTGTATAGTTGTACTTTCCTGCAGATAAATATCTCTGCTTCTCCTCTTCCTCCTTAGAGTTGGCTATAAAGTTTCCTGATTATTTTGGCTATAAGTTCCAGCCCCTCAAACCGATCTTGCAGGCATTCTTTGAATTCTTCCCAGGTTTCCATAAAATCCCCATATTTATGCCACCATCTTTGTGCTTCTTCTCTTAGCTGTCTCCGTGTATTGTCTATCCACTTTAAGCCAGGTATGCCATTTTTTTTCCAGCAACGTCTCACACGTATCCATAAACCTCTGTGGGTTATTGTGTCCCTTACCTCGAAATTCAGTAGGCTCTGGTGAGGCTCCCCACATTAGTAAGGTCACTTTCTGTGGGCAGGGGCAAATCCTGTGCAATCTGACTGAGGCGTCGCAGGCGCTCAGCCTTAGGACGTCTGCCACACAACTGGCTCTGATGAGGTCTCCCAGCCATGCAGATAGGGGTGGAGGAGGGGGTTGAAACCCTCAACGCACGAGCCGTGTAAACCCATCAGAGGGGAACACCACAGGCCACTGCCATGCCGTGGGCTGGAAGAGAGGAGGAAAGAGTACTAATATAGGACAAGGAAGTATTCCTGAATGTTGGAATATGATATAGGGTGGCACTGGCCACCTAAGGTGAGGTCGTTCCAACTGTCCATCTAGGGATTCCCAGAGGAGAGGCAAGCCGTGTATACCCGACAGAGGAGAACACCAAATGCCAGCATCTATCTCTAAGAGGTCTTAGTGTCAAGAAATATCATTAAAGGAGTCAGCTCAAGATTTACTGTTTATGGAACTGCCCCAAGTATTCACACTGGCTGCCCTGACCAGCGATCAGGCCATGTCAATCACTGAAGCGATGGTTCCAAGGTGAGTGAGCCATGTATACCTGTCAGACGGGAACACCACAGGCCTGCATCCACCTGTAAGGGCAATCTGGAGATTCCCTTAGCCACAGTAGATTTTGTTCAGCTGTGGCCCAGGACTTCCCTGTTTTTACTACTAAAGAACAAAGTTGGAGTGCTGTCGGACGTCTCTTTAATTGTCGCCTGCATGCCGCCACCAGCCAACTTCCTAACTTACTGCTACCATGCTTACAAAACTCCTAAGCCCGCATGGGGTTCCTATGTCTCCAAATAGGTGAGCAAACAAGTTTCCTACATCCCTTGTATAACAATAACAATGCCAATCCTATCCTTTACAAAGGATGCCTTCACAGGCTCGGCCTGCTTTATACCTGCCCATGCCAGGCAAAGCGTGAGGGGAAGGATCACTCAGGGAATCCCATCTACGTGCTGCACGGGCTGTGACTGACAGAGGGTTCTCAACCCTGCACCCGCTCCATGTATGCACTTTGACTTATCTATAGTGC
Organism: Clitarchus hookeri; assembly: GCA_002778355.1. NCBI lineage: Eukaryota > Metazoa > Arthropoda > Insecta > Phasmatodea > Phasmatidae > Clitarchus > Clitarchus hookeri. Next base: position 639,031 of record NQII01000605.1, on the reverse strand, counting down.
GCTGCCCACAACTCATTGATCCGCCCATGACCGGCAGCCGACTAATCGCATGCTGCACATGTAACAGCTAGCAAGCGGCAGGTGGGTGTTGTTTACAAGAACCACAACATGTTTTTTCAAAGTTTGCAGATTTTGTCCCAATCTCCACCATGGTGTGTGATAACAATCTACCAGCTTGACATTGACGAGTGTCAGAGTCTCAGGAGGAAGGGAAGAAGGGGACTGTTTTCACAGCCACACGCATCAACAAAAGGTGTTCAGGATGGTGTATGACAATGAAAAGATAACACAACTATAATGAGGATTTTCTGTTGCAAAAGATTGTTATAACCTAGTCTTTCTTTATCTAACACAGATGACAATTTTAAATTTATCACCTACAGAATATGCTATTATTTGCTCTGACATTTTGCACCCACCCACAACCACAAACCAGGTCAAAGCCTGCATGCTTCAGTTTTTTATTTTGGTCCCTTGAAAAACTATCCATACAAGTTTCAATGTATTTCAGCTTTTACATAGGTTGATATTAAAATTTTGTTGATTATGTATTTCAGTTATAAAATGCTTTCTTACAGGTTATTATGAAGTATCCTATGTACCTAATTAGGTACACCAGTTTTGTATATTATTTCAAGACAAGTTTACATGTGAAGTTCTCCCTTTATAGGGAACATAGAAAGTGTTCTCTTCAGATTCATTATAAAAAAGGTTCTACTGTATTCATGAGTTCATTAAAAACATTTTCATGTTAAAAATTAATTGTGACTTGCATTAATATTTAATACTCCCATCCTTAAATAAATATTTTTATACCAACCCAAATGTGTACCAAAGCACCCAAGTACGAAAAATAATTTTTCTTACTTTCTTTTTTAAAGAATTAGGTTTAACAGCACATATTTTGCAAGTAACATCAATCCTATTTATTGCAGAACCAATACATTTATAAAAAAATCCACAATTTTTGTTTAAAGCCTATTACTTGACTGTCAACAGTAACAATACATGTAACCACCATTACACATGCTTACTGTTTTGTGTGTTCACAATTAAGTATTTTTATAAACATACAGACCAATGTATTTATTTTTAATTTTTGTCTTTACTTGAACATACATGGTTTGACGCATAACTGTATTTACTTTTTGGACATTATAAACTAAAATATGTAGGGAAGTTAAAAAAAATTCTTTTAATTGTGCTACACTTCATTAATACTATTATTTAAATATAAATAGTAACCTAAGTTAAACTTAAATACATAGAAACAAAAAGTTCTTCATACAAAGGTAGTACATTGGTGAACTGGCATAGCAGAATCGGCAAACAATGATTCGGCACATCTGCATAATTTTGTGAATTGCCACAGCTTTAAATAAAAATATAAATAAATCCTCAACACAAAAGATCTAAAGAAAGAGCCCATATGCTTAGTAGTCATAACCACTACAGAATACACATTTAATGAGGAAATCAGTATGATTAGAATTTTGGACTAATTTTCACCATCACCTGCAAATTATAACCAAAGCATATTTACACACTGTGTGGCTTGGTGCTCAAGGCATTCTGCAGGTGACATTTTCTTTATCCTCTATGTACTTAATGTTCACATATAAAACCCAAACCTTTTAGATAAAGGAAATTATTTCAGGTAAGTGATGACTAACAACCATTACACATGTATACAAAACACAATGCCACAGAAAAACTAAATTAAAGTGAATAAAAGTTATTTGGTATAGTTGTTACAATTCTTTTAATTTCTGCTAAGAGTATTTGTAAGTACATAAACATGCAGGACTTGCAGTGCCTAACTGGAAACAATAGGGAGCTAACCCAATTTCCTTTTTTTAAAGGTTAAATATGAAATCAATTACATTTACAATGCTTGTGACCATGATTTCCTAATTTCTTAATTACCTGTGTGTCACCGAAGAGGAAAGTGGTGCTGTGGTTGTCAACGCCTGTTTTACGATACAGAACTTTCAGGTCCTCCTTGAACTCTGGCAAGCCATAGTTGCGGGTTACCTCCACCTCAAATATGTAGTAGTCACACAGGTACACAGCCAGTCGTGACAGAGACTGCCGACCAGTTCCACCTTGCAACAGAGCAATCTTCAATAATGTTCGCATTCAGAAGGTGGTCACAGAGCTAGGTACTTCAACAAGTGAAAAGAGTGCATTGTGAGAGATAACTAAATCACACAGGAAATTATTTTACGCACACATTTATCAGAATGACTATAATTTATTCTGTCAACAGTTAAGTTACTGTATTTACTCGTGTAAGTGCCCCACCCTTGTAAACCAAGGTAGTTACACCAAACAACTGGAGAGGCCCTGCTGCTGGGCTGTATGTTGTGCCAGCTGAAGCCAGGCGGTGGAGCTTATTCCCTGCCTCAGCATGGAAGAAGAGCTGGTGAGAGAAAGTGGTGTTTGAAGTGCGTGGAAAACCTGTAAACTTATTATATAGTTTCTTTTTTGCTATCACTGACAGGTCATCTCTTAGAAATAATGTAAAACAACTTTTGAAAAACAATTTACTAAACAATTGTGGAAAATTCCAAAAAAGATGCAGCGTAAAAATTAAGATGCATTAAAGTTTTTAGTTTTAACACAGAGATGGCGAATGAAAACATATAAAATGTAGATGAAGTAAAGACATTTTATTTGAAGGTTGCTGCAATGTTGTGGGTAGCCTGGTTTTCATGTAATTGGTTGATAAGTTTAGAGGATATTATGGTCAACACGAATTAGCAGGCATTGGGTTTAAAAGGTAGGCAGGCATACATCAAACTCAATATATATTTTCAACACTATAAGAGAAAAATATAAAGGTTCAAACCATCTTTCTGTTACTAAATTACCAGTCTCTTGACACAGTATACTTTTGCAATCATTTGACATGGTTACAACTCTCTGCAGGGATATGAATAGTGAAAATTGCTCAATGACTGATTGGACAGAACCAGTTAGCTGTAATGTGAGTTTCTAAGCATACAAATGTATACTTTACAGCTGCAATGTTCTAAGTGGTTAAATTTATTATAATAATAATTTTATTTGGTGTGTAAAAAAAATTAATTATTAAAAAATAAATGTAAAAAAAAACATAAAAACTTTTAATATTCAGGCTACATACACAAACATAAACACACAAACTAAAATACAATTTGACTTATATAAACAAAAACGTAACGGAAAGATGAAAAAATACATAACTAAATAATTTGGAATAACAGGTTGTCAGAACTTTAGAAAAAAACTGTTTTTCTTTAAATTTAGCTGGAAAAAAAACTGCATGGTTACGCAGGAAATGAGCACTCAGCCAATTCATAATTGTGCAGATTTATTTCACAAAATAATTTGTAACTGAAACACTTTTAATTGATAATNTTTTTTATTTAGCTGGAAAAAAAACTGCATGGTTACGCAGGAAATAAGCACTCAGCCAATTCATAATTGTGCAGATTTATTTCACAAAATAATTTGTAACTGAAACACTTTTAATTGATAATGTAATGAAAATTAAAAATATATTATCAATGGAAAATTAACAAAAGTACAGTATAATTATTTAAGGGATATTTTAAAGGAATGAATAAAAACAAACTGAGATGTTAAACGATATCATTGAAAAAGTTCAATAACATTAATTAAGAGAACCTCAAAACCTATATAAAAAAAATATCCAATATTGATATTTATAAGCAGATGTGAGAAACAATTTTTTAACGTAGAATGCTTACTATTTGCTACATAATTTTGTTTCTTTACTTCAATTCCTGTATAAATTTAAGACATGACTGTATGCAGTGAAGTATCCAATAAAGGAATTGTACTTTCTTACAGAATGTTACATTTAAAGGTTTTTGTTACAGTGATAACTACAGCCGTACCATTGTTGTATGCATGAAATCACTATGTCTGTGAAGGCTTTTGTGGCAACTCACTTCCTATTAGCTAATACAATCTCTCTGTTCCTCTTTCAACCTTGTTCTCCCCTGAACTGGCTTCACCTCCACCCCAACTAGGGCCTCACCAGATGTTTACAAAATACAACCTTCTTGATGTAAATACCATACCTTATTTTTAAAAGATTTTTTAAAAGATTATAAAGGGGGAATTTTTTTTTGTGATGTGAGTTGTGATGTATGCATAGAGAGGTGAGGTGTGCAGGAATACAAGGAGGAAAAGTGGACATGACCTTAGCTATAGCTAGTGAGTGCTTTAATTGGTTTCGGCTGATGGTCAGTGACTGCCTGCTCTACAGCGTTACTACACTGCATCTGCACAGAAAGTCAACTCACTTTCTTGCATGAGCATGGTACAATAATAACACACAATGAAAGTGATGGACAAAAGTGTAGCTCAGCTGTCAAGTTCAAGTTAAAGACTGATTAATTACATAACATAAAATGGAAAACAAGTTGCTGCAAGAAAATATGACGATCCAAAATGTATCGGACATTGGTATACAGAGAGGAAAACTAGATAAGGCGCACAAAATAAACGTGCCTTTTTTGGAAAGAAATGCAAACACCCCGTAGTCAAAGACGAGCGTATAGATATACCATAACACAAGAAAAATGGAATATGCAGTCACGACTGAAGTATTGCAAGTCGAGGTGATTTCTCACCTGTTCAGTAAGCCTTTAGGAGAGTCTTGTCGCAGCTTCCTCCTATAGGGACCGGGATGCAGGAGTCCCATTTACAGGGAGAGATTGTGCAGGGACAGTCTTCCAGTAGTCGACACCAATGATAGCTCTCTGGGATTTTGGTGGTGCTAGACATAGCACTGGTTGGATACTGGAGCGTGATGAAGCAAATGTATCTGCCACAAACTGTAGTTTTCCTACCGCTTGAAATACACGGTGGTGTGCGATACAATTGGATGCTGCTTCGGGGGTGTAAGGGGAGAGGAGGGAGGGCACATGGGATGTGAAAACATTCTACGGTGAGTTGCCTTAGGGCTTTTGCATATGTAACTTAGTATGTACCTCAGGTAGGTTCAGATGAGGCCAAAGCCTCATGTAAGTGTTTTCACACCGCAGAGCCTTTGTACTGTATTTCTTCACTGTAATTGAGTTCATGTAATGCGCCGTGCAATTTGCAGTGGTTTTGTCATGTATTATATGCACAGATGACATTGGATTTAACTTGCACATGGCCACCGTTAATTCATGCGCTTAAGTGACCCACCCACCCTGTACTTGCATTTGACATGCTCCGTAGCCAACAGCGTAGCAGAAGATTCCTGATGCATTACTGGCATCAACTGATCAGTCTCACAGCGAAGTCACGAACCTGGTAAGAGGTTTTGCTCACCACCTGGCGCCCTGGGAGTATAACTACAACTCTGTTTCCAACTATCTCCTCAACCTCTTGATGCCGATAAATATGTGGCACTCGGCAATGTGTGGCAATTCTAACTGCAATCAACACCTCAAGAATGAAACGTGAGTACAGTGAACTGTGTAAAAGGGAACAAGCTATGTTGTAAGCATGTGGAATTTGTCTTTTCCTTTCTGCTCTCCCCCTCGATGGGCGCACTAACACCAAGGCCATGCATGGAGAGTAATGGTAATTGTGAACACCTGTTGTGGATTCCGGGAAAACCGTAGCATGAACGTGGCTAGGAGTATGGCCCATGCTTGTGTGGTGTGTGTGTGCGCCCTCGCCAAACATCAGGGGATAATGCCATAGGCATGGATAGCAAAGTGTGCGTGTGCGTGGACACCAATGGGGCTAGTGGTCTGGACTTAGGCCAGGCCTCTGAACCACGCAGGCAGTGCTCCCCGTTGGTGTGTATTGGCCTGACTGATGAAGCGGTGTGTTGTGTGTGATGCCACCGCCGTAAACATACAGACTATGTCGACAGAGTGAACAATTATCTTCCATACGTGGGTTCTTCGCTTGTGAAGCATGCTTCACACCATGCACTAGTTCAAATTTGTTTATTGTATAACAAATCTATTAATGATATGACAGAAAAATTTTGTCACTTCATGTGGTGCTATCTCACAAAATGGTGAAAAAAGGAGGCTCAGCATAGACAGTTAAGATGAAATTAATTTCATGGTTCCGTATTTGTAGAGGCAGCAGTAATGAAACCAGACATGCCACTTGTACTGTGTGTGCTAGAAAGCCAGATGTCTTGTTTCCCACTGCCAACATTTGCAGGCCATCCGTGGGAGGCTCCAGGGGAATTTGTGAGACAGTGTGAGGAAAAGTTCTCCAGGCACTCTATATCTTGATGGAGGAGTGGTTGAGCTGTGGCGCGAGTCAGTTCCGTGACAGTACCCAGGACTGGAGGTCACGTATCGGCACATTGAGATGCCATAGTCAGAGTTCACACGGACGACACAGTACAGCTTCAATGACACAAAGACCAGGGTCACGTGTTGTATGGAGCTGTGTCGACAACACACAGATGGTGAATGTGCAGAAGCGTTCATAAGGTAGAAGGCGCGCCTGTTCCACCAGCTACATAAGGGCAAGGAGGAAGAGGCTGCCCTTGAGCTGATCCTCAAACTCCTACATCCTGAGTTCCACCAGCGCCTCTGCGAGTTGACACACTGTGGCATGGAGGGCTTCATCCACCAAGCATGCATGGTAAAATATAGCTTGGAGGAGAGATTCAGGTACCACACAATGTTCAACCTGTCTCCACCACGGCGGGCCTCGCGCGGGGTCGACCTCGAGGACACACTCACCGTTGTGAGGTGTTCTGCACCACCACCATCCCAAGCCACAGATGCCAGCTCCAGCTCAGCAGCTGCTGCCCCCAAAACCTCAAGGAACCCGTGGGAAGGTTACGCAGGACAGAGGATGATGCAGCCAGCGGCTGGGCGACCGCCCACCACTCCACTGCCAATACTGTCCCAAGGCCCTCCACCACTGGCATTGGGATTGCCCCCTCATACTCGCCCATCAGACACAGGCCACTGCGGTGGGAAATGAATGCTACGGGGTGCCCGACAGGTGGGCTGCAACCTCTCAGAGACGACCAGCTACCATCCTTCCACATCAGCGCGAACGCCGACAACACCCCCTTCTTGGGGCACATCTTGGCAAGTGACTGGGGCCTACTGTGCATTCCAGTGGATGTCAACAGGCAGCTGAGGGCAGCCTTGGTCAACACGGTGGCGACTCACAACTTCATCGCTATCCACCTTGTGCCGGCCTACCACCTGATGGCGGAACCTGGCCTGCTCCGCCTCGCCACCAGGGGCCCACTGGCACAGATCCAGGGGTGAATCACCATCGCCGTTCTGGTGCAGGACCTGGCTACCATCACCACCGTCCTTGTGGTAGAGGGGCTGCGAGAGGATATCATCCTGGGTCAACCGTGGCTGCGTGAACAAGATGCCAACATCGAAGTAAGCAAGGAGCTACACCATGTCAGCACTGCAGGCCGACATACTGCATACAGCATCAAGACCACCTCCCCACTACCCTTATGGCACCTGTTTAGCTGGACGAATTTAGTCATGGAGTCCCACCTGAGTATGTAACATTGTTCCAATCTGTGCTGAACAAACACCCCAATGTGTTTGTGGTGTTGGACTCGTTGTGGCATACCACCATCACTCAGCACAAGATCCCGACAGTGTCAGATGCCCCAGTTTTTGTGAGACCCATCAACTACAACAGCCCCACATGGCAGGCCATCCTGGAACAAGTTATGAACATGCTTAGGGACTGAGTGATTGAGTCTAGTGAGAACCCTTATAAATGCAAAGTGGTTAGGGCACATAAAAAATATAGTACGCTTAGGTTTTGCATTAACTTCAAGCCCGTGAATGAATCTCAGACATGTTGGTAGGGATGGAACATGCAAAAATTTTCTCCACACTAGACCTGAAGTCCAACTTTTGGCAAATCCCTGTGAGAACAGAGGACAGGACTAAGACAGCGTTCACAACACCAGATGGACAATAATTTCAGTTTTGTTCCATTCCTTTTGGCCTGCAAGATGCACCTACGTACTTCCAAGCACTCATGATCTGGGTACTGGATAGGTATATAGCCTATTCACTGTGGCGTTCCTCGACAACATGGTGATATGGTCTCAGTCATGGGAAGAGCACGCCCACCACCTTGCATTTGTGATTGAGACTTGAGACCTATGGCCTCACCTGCATCCCCTTAAATGCCATGTTGGCATGACCTAACTCCGATACCAGGGGCATGTCATGAACACGTAGGGGAACTGGCCATCTCCAGAGCAGTTGCAGCTGATAGACGAAAAACCCCTGCCTCAGACGCACAAACAACTGCAGCCATATTTATAGGCCTATTAAATAGGCTACGCAATTAAATACCATAATTCGCCACTGTTGTGGCGTCCCTCATACACCTACTGTTGCTTAAGTACCGATACCGCTTGTTGTTTACCGGAAAAATTATGAAAGAATGAGGGGTAGAGAAGTTTGTGTCAAAAATCCCTTTGCAAGTAACAATTTAGTTCTTTATTCTTGTTTTTTTTTCATTTGAAATAATATGAGTGGAAGTAAGGAAAAGGACAATGCAAAGACTATTTAAGAAAAATTAAAAATCCTGTATATACTCGTGTATATACTTTCAGTAAAAAAATATATTTCTTAAATGAAACTGCATCAACAATTTGTGGTATCCTGTTAAGTATGTATGTGACAAATTTTTCTTCCATTACATTTGCATGTGGTGCACTGTACCAGGGTAATGTGAAGGCCATTAAAAGAATGCCAGCTGCTTGGGTGGGTGGCTTTTTTTATTTTTTTACCTTCTCTCTTATGGTAACCGCTGGAGTGGACTGGGCTCCTTTTAATTGTTTCTTTCTCTTTAACGGAGCAGCGTGCTGGAATGTCACAATCCACACATCCCCAAAACAAGTAGTGCTGTCCTTTCTCTCCTTCTAACTGAGTCGAGACATAAAAATTAACTTTCTAGTTGCTTCCGCCACCCACTGACATTAGTTCTGCCACATCAAATAGGCGCGGCGCTGTACAATTTCTATTTTCTTACATGCCTTTTTGCCTGTGTATTGCTGAAGCACTGAAGTGAAACACTGGCAACAGGAATGTAGAGGAAAACCAAAATGGCGATTGCTCGCAGTGTGTGTTGCAGGGGTGGAGTGGTGGGGTGTGAAGACGACCAGAATAGGTCATTGAAAGATAGAAAAGGGAGAAGTGATGTCAAAAGAGAGAAATATGAGGGGGATAACAGACGGTTCTGCTACATTTTATCATCCTCTAAGTACCTCACGACAGTTTACGACTACTGTCAAGCCTTTATTTGAATTTTTTAACCAGTGTATAATGCAAATCACAGAATTCTTTAACTGAAAAATCAAGCTTCATATAATGATGGCTGAATAACATGATGTGATAACATGATGTGAAAACATCTGGCCACAGGTAACTAACACATTGAGTGTGTGCCAGTTGGTATCAGAGAAAATATGGCTCAGCAACCACTGCCAGTTTGGTTTTGTGTAGTTGTTGTTCCATGCCTGTGGTTGCCAGCTGTCTTTTTTTGTGCCATTCTCCCCCTCCCACAGTCGGCTGACAAACAATATCCTAGTGACAGGAAGTGGTAACAAGGATAAGAGGGCTAGAAGGCTGGCATGGGAATGATTCATTTATCTATTTGGAAGATAGTGTAAACTCTCAGCTAAAGTTTTTAACCATAAACTGATTAATTTATTTTTGCGGTGCCTGGTTACGAACGACATTCACGAAACTTTTGTTGTTCAAAGACTAGTTTGTATTAACTTATCAAAGTTTACCTTTTTTTTTAACTAGGAAGTATTTAGCATATCTCAATCATTTCAGTTAATTAGCACTTCCAAAGATTCATTTTAAAGGCAATAGTCTGCAAATACACCAAAATGGGGGTAAAAGCACCTTTTCATTAGTGCGAGAGTAAAGACTGTGTTTGTGCTTGCCATATGATACTTTGCGTTACAGCCAACAAGCAGAGCAGCTGCCGCTAAACCCTCGAAGAAGAAAAAAGTAAGCTGTGGCCCAGCATGCGCCTGCAGTATCAATTGCAGTGTAAGCGTGCGTTGTGGGTGTGTTGTTAATAATAAGTAATGGTTTCCTAAATAAATCCTATGAATTTCCAGCAAAAACTCATTGAAAATGGAAAGTGATCTTGTTAAAGCTACGTAGCCAACAAAGTTTACATAATTTTTGTCAACAAGGTAGATCTTGTGTGTCTGGGATACCATTTTGTTAGGAAAAGGTCTGCCTATTGAAATAAATTAATGTTTCATTAATATGGCATTTGCTTTTTTGTTAAGAAGCCAATGGAAATGAACTTTGCAATTGTAAAAAGTTGTGTGGCATGCTGTGTATAGACTTCATCTTGACAACATGGGGAGGTCCTACATGCTTTTTAAAAGTATCATTTTCATTGGAAGACATATATCTATTAAAATAAATAAATAACTTTTGAATACAATGTATTGTTTTCACGCTAGCGATGACTGAACATAGACTTAATGTGAAAAATACAGTTTTTGTATTTTTTTGTGGGAACTGAGGGTGGTTAGTAAGAATTAAAGTATTGATCAAGTCAATCTTACAAGCGCGTAAAGCATACAAGTCCATTCCCGAGTAACTTGAGAACTTATAAGATCAAGATTTGATGTTATTTGATTACTATAACATGTAATTTTACCAAACAAGCCGTTAAAAACGGCATAAGGATGACTTCAGATGAATTTTTGAGAATAGGGGTTGGGGGTCTGTCCAATTTGGTCAAAATTCTAATAATGACCCTTTGAGATAACAACCCTTTTCCTGAAAATCATAAAGGGTCTTAGAACCGAGAGTTGACTGTACTTATGAAACTAAGATACAAAGCCAGTACGCACTAATCCTGTACCTAATGCACAGGCTTATCACTGCCAGTGTATATAAGAAAATACCAGATTTTTATAATGAGGTATGTGTAAACATTGTCAACTGATCATGGGTAATTTCAGGGCAGTCCCATCATCCCTTACAATCAGATTCCATATTTCTCCACTGTTGAGAAACATTACAATTTTTTGAGGGCTGACAGTTGTTCTTTGTGGTTAATTAAAATAGCTATCTAGCAGTCAACTATTTAAATTTATGCGTAAGTCTCCGCAGCCTTAAATATTTGGTAACTGTACATGTGACATAATATATAATCTGAAAATACCAGTCTTATAAGGATGTGATAACATTTTTACAACTGTTTATAAACGACATGCATGTTAAACTACCTATGCCAACAAGTAGCATGTTTCCTCGTGGTTGGGAGATGACCCGGACAATGCGGCACACATGCTGTATGGCCTCTTTGAAGAGCACCAGGTCCATAGGTACCATCCCTGGAGAGACATTGTATTCATCCAGCTGTGTTCTCATGTGCTGGCGCAAGCTGTGCAAGTCTGGCAGGTCCTCGTACACCTCGTCAGTGTTCACAAAGTGACCGAATATAGGAGATTCCTCCTCAGGGCACAAACCATGGAAGGTGAGCTGAAAGTGTCTGCTCAGAGTTTCCCCTATCTGCTTATTAAACCACTCCTGGTCCCTGGTAAAGAACAAGTAACATTAGCTGGCTGCCAGGATGTCAAAATGAGTAAAACTACAATGTGTGTGTCACAACTTCTACAAAACCTTTAAAACCCTGTTTTTGTGTCAACAGAAATATGAAGTGTTGTCAATTGAGTGACCAGCACTGTTAAGGTCATTCAAGGCAAAATTTTTTTAAAAATTTTTTAGGATATTTTATAGTTTACTAAAACCATACATGGTGGTAACATAATGAAAATACGAAATAATTTGTTTGCCAAACTACATTCACAATTTTCTTGAACGTAAATATGAAGCTTATAACTTAAAAAGCTGATTCATACAAATTTACAAAAATTATTTTAATACAAAGTTAAGTTTCAGCTAATGTTTTTCTTGTGTCATGTTTCCATATTTTAAAATCCATTACTTGATTCACCTGCAGTAAAGGTTCAATTTTTGAAAATTTTGACTTTTAAATTTTATTTTAAACAGATAAAATTGAAATATGGACGAAATGCATGACAATTTTCACGAAAATAATTTCATGACATTCTGATAAATAATTTTGAGCTGTAGCCTACTGTACACTACTGCAAAATGAAGAAAGAACACCATGATATAAGTGACTGAGGATTACCAAATTAGTAAAAGACATTACTAAAGGGCAGCACATGAAGTGATCGTAAGTGCAGCAGTAGGAAAGACTGCGACTGAAGTCGAACAGTCAAAGTACACAGACCTAACCAGTTGAGTATCGGGAGAAGTGTGTAATTGCAAGGGCTTCATTGTACTGTCGAGATTGTTTGGCCATTGGATGGCAAAGGCAAGACCTATTGGTACAGTTAAGTGAGTTTGAAAGGGGTCGAATAGTGTACTTTGGGAAGCTGGATGGTAATACCAGAGACTTGTGGAACACGTTGGATGAGAAGTGTCAATAGTGCATCAATGGTGGCACTGTTGGTCAGAGGAAGCTGCACACACCTGTATACCTGGTTACAGAAGTCAGCAACGTATGGATGCACACTAAGACAGTTGCCATAGTAGATTGCACAACTATTACAGAATAGATTAAATGTAACGTTGCCCAAGAAAAGGCTGCTAGGACCATCTGCAGCTAATCTACCATCACGTGTGCAATTAGCCACCTTCACACCTCAGCGTCGTGCAGCTCATCTCTGGTCGTGTCAAGAAAGGAGCACCTGGAGGGAAGAATGGCAAAATGTTGTGTTCAGTGATGAGTCCTGTTTATGCCTAGGGGCTAATGATGGTCGAGTGCATATTTGGCGTCAGCTGGTGAGCAGCATCTGTCACAGTGTATACAGCAGCGATACTTGGGACCAACTCCTGGAATAATGGTTTAGGGAGCCATATCCTAAGATGCCAATTCACCGCTGATATTAAAGGAAGCATTGACCAGTGCATGATACATAGAAAATGTCTTCCAACCTGTTTTGCTACCATTTTTGCAGGGGCAGGGGGATTCGTTAATTCAGTAGGACAATGCTTGCTCACATTCCACTCGTGCAACCCTACATGCTCTTCAAGGTCTTTGCCAACTTCCTTAGCCAGCCCAATCACCAGATCTTTCTCCTATAGAGCATGTGTGCAACTAGATTGGATGTTGTCTGGCCCAATCTCCTGCACTAGAGCTGTGCTGATTCACACATTTATGCCAATATGCCTAATCACTGATGTGCCGATTCACTGATGTGCTGCAGATGTGTGAAAAAGCTATTTGCTCAAGTAGAATTTAGGTTACTATTATACATACACAATGGTACTAGTGAAGTGTAGCACAATTAAAAGCAATTTTTAACTTATTTCAGTTTACAATGTCCAAAAAGTAAATACAGTAATGCAACAAACCATGTAAGTTCAAGTAAACACAAAATTTAAAAAAAATATTTTGGTCTATATTTGTAATAATAATTATTTGTGAACACAGAAAACAGTAATCAAGTGTAAGGTTGTTTAAATGTTTTGCTGCTGTTGAGTCAAGCGAGAGGCTTGAAACAAAAATGGTGGAATGTTTTTATATATGCACTGGTTCTGTAATAGACAGGTTTAATGTTACATACAAGATATCAAACTGTTTAACCTAATTATTTCAAAAAACAAAATTTAGGTTAATTGGTGTTTTGTGCTTGGGTGCTTTGCTACACATTAGGGTTGGTATAAAAAAAATTATGTTTATGAACATGAAGATTCAAATATAACTTATAACATAATTAATTTTTTAACAGCAAAATGTTCTAATAACTTGTAAGCACAGTAAATCCTTGTTATGATGAATCTGAAGGGAACACTTTCCATGTACGCTATTGAGGGGAAACTTCCCATGTATACTTATCTTGAGATAATATACAAAACTGATGTACCACATTTACATATCTATAGACTATAGTACTTTATAATCTTAGTAACCTGCGAGGAAGGATTTCATAACTGAAATACATAATAAAAAAATTTGAATATAAATTTAAGTCAAAGCTGAAATACATGGTAACCTATATGGATAGTTATTCACAGGACAAAAATAAAAAACATTCAAGTGCACAAGTAATGCATGCAGACTTGAGCTCTATCCAAACATTGATATCTTGTTTGCTGCGAGGGTAGCTGCAATATGTCACAAAAAATAATAGCATATTATGTACTTGATAGTCAACCATGTTAAAGAAAGGAAGTCAAAATTATAAGAATTTTGTGAGACAGAAAATCCACATTATGTTTATGTTATCTTGGTCCATCACTCTCCTCTAATCCCCTCAACGCCATTTTTTGTCGATGTCCCCGCTATGAAAATAGTTGGTTTTAGCGATGAGTTGGCTCCAGTTATTGGTTCTCAGTTCCATTGGTTCTCGGCTGTCAGAACCAAAACCTAGAACTGAAGTTGTCATCCCGGTTCTTATGACCGCTACATCAAATAAATATTGCAAAGGTTTTTTTAAAATATGAATGATCTTCATTGATGGGAAAACTATGTTTGCACCGAAGTTAGCATGTCTTAACAGGGATTCTTATAAAGTATTGTTACAATACCAGTATTAATATTTTTGTTTTGATACTGATACTTTTTTACTTGATACTTTTCTTTCGATACTTCATTCGTATCGATACCTGTCCAATGGTATCAAAATTACGATACCTTGTAATTTTTATTTTGATATGTCAGCAACACTTGCACTCAAGGTGAAAGGCGATTCACCGTATTACATGAGATTATTTTCTTCTGTTATTCATATTTTTTATGCCTCCAGAATGCAGTACTCTATTCACAAAAATGGCCATTACAGAGGGTATAACAAGATAACAATTATTACATTGAATGTTCCAGTAAAATGTGAATGTTAAGGCTGTAAATGAATTACATGAGCTAAAGATTTGTGTCGGGAATTTATATGCTAATTTGTTGAATGTTTGGAAGTTAAGTTCACATTTGATGGAGTGACATTGTTTGGCAAAGAGAAAATTAAACTAATAAGGCTGTGCACTGAGTATCGTTACATTAGTATTCATAAGGGCATATTAAAAATATATGTTGCATTGACAGTGCATTATGCAGCTTGGTAATTATAAAAAATCGCACCTTTTCGAGAAATGGCAAAAAATAACTGAGAACTGCGTTTATGGGTTTACAGATTATGTTGAAACATTATTACATAATATGTGTCGCATGCAGGTTTAGGGATTAGGGAACGCCGTACCGAGTGTAGGTAGTGGGGGAGTGTGGTGGGGGGCGGATGTGCACTTTGCTGGCGCCTTCATGGCGGCACGTGGAACCACAGGCAGGTGGAAAATTTCGGGACACGTGGAGCTGAAGCGAAGGCCTCCCCCCCACACCCCCTTCATCATCGTACGTCTCTAGCCGCTGGGAGATCTGTTGAGAGTGCAGGGCTTTCTTGAGTCATCAGCAAATAATCCGGTGTAGTTCGCCTGAACGCAGTAAATACGCACCACGGAAGTATCGCT
>NQII01000605.1:441883-623081 GCA_002778355.1 Clitarchus hookeri | reverse complement strand
CACCTCGAAAGTTTTGATGTTGTGTATTTGTGAATATATACGAGACAATATATTCGTACTTCAAAATACAACAGTGATAGTCTACCTCATTATAATACCCGCAACCTCCCGCACTTTTTAGTCGGTGCCTGGAGGACATTAACTCTGACCAGATAAGCCACCATGTCCTCGACAGTGGCGCGTCAAGTTAATTTCGCGCCCAACTGTGGGGCCTACCTCAAGTTAAAGTAGCGCCCGGACGTAGGGCGCAACGCTATTCAATTAACCCAAAACGAGATGAGTTAATTTACTACCCAACGTGAGGCCTAGATAAGCCTGCAGTAATATACCTCAAGTTCAATTGACCGCCTATCATGAGGCCCAGTATAACAGGAATAAACTAAACTCACGCGAGCTGCGTCATATGTAATAATGTTATATATATTGTATATATAATATGTAATAAGTTACAAAAATATTGGTTCACCTACTTTCCCAGCTGACTAAAAAGTGATTTAACTTCCTCATAATCGGCTCTCAATCAAGACCACAATGTTAAGAGCCACCCAATTCTCTTCAACACACCACAATTTCCTTACATGTATGTAACATATATAACATAATATAAGTGTGTTTGTATTATCTTACATATATATATATATATATAGAAACATACACACAAACACACACACACACGCATGCATGCATGCATACACGCACACACATACACNATTTCCTTACATGTATGTAACATATATAACATAATATAAGTGTGTTTGTATTATCTTACATATATATATATAGAAACATACACACAAACACACACACACACGCATGCATGCATGCATACACGCACACACATACACTCTCTCTTTCTTTCTTTCTCTCTCTCTCTCTCTCTCTCTCACAATCACTCTTTCTTTTAAACAAAGGAAGTTGAATCACTCTTTAGTTAGCTGGTATAGTAGGCGAAACAATATTTTTGTAACTTTTTACTCGTTTACTATCAAGATTTTTCCTAAGATTTTTATTACCAGAAGTTAATTAAAGTACAATTTTATTTTATTATTACATTTATACATCCCAGAATTTCCTTGTTTTTCTTAATCCTTCAAACTATCATTTTACCAGCATTTTTATGCCACTTTTTCTTTCTGAAATTGTGTAAAAACACACCATATCATGCCCAGATACAATATGTACTTTATAAGTTATTTGTTTGATTTTACACAGCAAAACTCAATTATATGTGTTCGAGTAAGTCACTTTATTTTTGGAAAAAACATTTACACAGTCAGCTAGATATCATCCGTTTTCACAAACTTTACATTTAATTTTATTGCAATCAGTCATATCGAAAAAATTATTTTATACTCTCTATACAAGTACATATTTCTGCTGCTAGATGTCAGCCCCTTTGCTCGAAAATGTGAATATATACAGAAGAGCAAGTTATGCTAGTGTCAAGTCTACTTCCGGATGCTATTTTCATATCTAATTAAGGACTTAACCTCTTTCTTTAAGTGACATTAATTTTCTATACTTTGGCGTAAGCCCAACCTCACAGACCTCCGTGACTATTTGTTGTGCTGTAAACAACACCAGTAGCACCGGCTGAGTACCGTGCCAATAACACAAACACTGGGCGTGGCCGTCAGCAGCAATACCTCATCAGTGTTTGGGAAGGCACCCGCTTTGTCCAGCACTGCACGAGTCAGCTGACGGTCCCCATTTGATCCGACAATGTGGGCGACACCAGGACAGCCCCATGGTTCAGATCCTAACTTACCGGCATGCGTGCTCCAATGCAACACTATGCCATCCGAGCGTAGCACGCATTAAGGCAATACCAGACATGGTAGTGCCCTTGATCCCGGCGTGTACGACCAGCTGATGCCATCTTTGTTCCACCTCAGTGTAGTGTGTGCTATTGTTCCCAAAGAAGCAGAATCTCAATCAATTCCGTTTATCCAGTGTACACTTGAAGCCCACTGTGTTTTGAATGTAACTAAAATTACGTGAAGTGCAAAGTTAAACGACTTCTGACTTGGGCAAGGGCTTCACCCGTACCAATGTAAGTCACTACCCCAGTGATGTCACGTGATGAGGGGTATTTATGTTAATCTAGTGTAAACAGTGTCATGTAGATTGAAGAGGGTGTACTTCAAAAAATACTTTATTTTTGAGTCCTACCTATTGGTTCATTTCCAAACTACATTAATTTAATACAGGTATTGAGGAAAATTTATGTTTATTGTCACATATTTTGTTATAAGTACATTCACTTAACTATTCTGCGCTATTACATCAATACATGTTGATAATCCAAGAAATTAGTGGCTCAAAATATGTGAACCAATTGACTTCTGGGATATATTGGTGAAGTCTGCCCTATCTACGAGAAAAAATTTCGACATGAACCAAACTTTTAGCAAGACAATGATTCATGCTCTGAATCTAGTAATCCATGCTGAATGTGTCTTTAATCTGGATGTACAAACACAGCACAATCTGCAAACAGTGAAGACTTAGGTACAAGACCTAAAGTAATCAAATGCTATGCACAAATATCTGCAATCCAACCAACGTTAGCTCAGACCCTTGACAGCGTCACAGAGTTTAAACCCCACGATTGCAGAGCCGAAAAAATTACTCAAATCATAATTGAAATGATCTGTCTTGATATGCACCTTCTTTCAGTGGTAGAAAACCAAGGCTTTAAGATATTAATAAACCATTTAGAGCTTATGTACTTCCATTTGGAACCTATGTACTCTCTTCCTTCAAGGAATATTACATTGAACAAATACCTTAATGAAATGCACTCAGTATGTTGGAATATTTATATTTATTTCTTTTTTTATTCCGTTACGCTGTATCAAGTGAAGTGTAGGTATATAAGTTATGCCAAGGTTGGTATGGGTTGGTGTTTTTATAAAGTGTTTTTTTTGTGTGGTTGTCTCTAGTGTGTGGAGATGTTAAGTAAGTAATGGAAGGTGGTAGTGAGATGTATGGTATTGAGGTATGAATAAATGTATTGGTTATAGCAGAGTGCTTATTCTTTAACTAGGTTATGGACCTGGTGCATACAAGGCGTTAATATGTGAGTAAAAAGTTGGGTGAGCAAAGTATAAGTGGCAGTAAGATGTGAAGTTAGAAAAAGTAATGGCGGCATCGACAGTTGAGGAAGAGACATTGAACAGGAATGTGGCCAAGCTCACAGTGGAGAATTATTTTTCGTGGGCCTTGAAAATAAAACAAGAGTTACTCCCGAAAGATGTGTGGGAAGCTGTGATAGGTTACGAGGATGCACGAGACTTTGTACTATCTCAAGGTGAAACGAAACGACGCACCAGAGACAATGTAATAGCACTGGCAATAATTTTAAAATATGTAGGAGAGAACTTCAAAGGCAACATAGTGGAAGATTGGAAGAACTTTGTAATGACGGAGGGTAAGTGAATGGGGCAATAAATTTGAAACAACTGACTAACCTTGTCAAACATAAGGATATGAGTATACAAGAATATTTTGCCAAGGTAACTCAGCTATGGAAGAGAACGTGTAAAGTCCGATATGAGTTCATGGAATATCAGGTAGCGGGTATGGTTATTGGAAACTTAATGGAGGAGTATGCTAGTTGTGTACCATCACTAGAAAAGGACATGAAAAAACTATCATTGCCCAAGGTCAAGGCAAGATTACTAACAGAGGAGAACAGGAAGAAGTTTCAGAAAAGTGAAGAGGAAGTGAGACATAACACAGTAAAACAACGGGAAGATGAAGCCCAGGCCATGATTGTACAGCAGAGATCACACGGTAAGAACAAATACATACGACAGTACAGCTGCTACAATTGCAGAAAACTAGGACATATCTTGAAGCAGTGTCACAACGTAAAGTGCTTCAACTGTGGAACACTTGGACATTACTCTAGAGCATGCAAGAGTTGGAGGAGAGAGGGATCGTCACATGAGAAAAAACCAATAACGGCTAGTGGTAAAGTAGTGAGCCCAGATGTTCTTCAGGTAATAGTTAAGGTAATGAGTATGAAGGTGTCAATGGAAAATGGGAAAATTAGTGAATGGTTGTTAGATTCGTGTGCCTCACACCATATGTGCCTGTCGGAAGAAATGTTTGTAGAGATGTCGAGAAAGATTGTGTGCAGTGTGGAAATAGATGATAACAGCAAGCTGGACATTCAGTGTGTAGGTGAAGTGACAGTGAAGATGACTACTGGTTGGACAATTACCTTCACAGACGAATTACATCGGATAAGGTACTGGAGTACAACTAAAACTTTGAAATTAAAATTTACCAAGAGTTCAACTAATTCAAAATTACACCTATCCTCATTTGCTGATGCAGATTATGCATCTGATATTAACAATCGTAAAAGCATTTCTGGGTTTATTGTGAAGTTGAATAATTGTGTTGTAGGATGGAAATACAAGAAACAATCGGTTGTGTCTCTGTCGTCACCTGAGTCAGAGTATGTAGCAATGACAGTCTGTTTGACCGAATGTCTCTTTCTTAAGCAACTAATTGAGGGAATGTGTAGTCAGGAGTTAGGCCTAATTTTACTTTTTGAAGACAATCAGTCAGCTATTAAAATGGCCAACACTGCAGAGACTAAAAGGTCAAAATATGTGAGTGTAAAGTATCATTTCATAAAGAATCTAGTGGCTGAAGGAATTGTAAAGATTAAGTAAGTTGCTTCAAGTGAACAGGTTGCAGATTTGATGACCAAAAGCTTACCTTTTCAAAAATTGAAATATTTTTGCCAGAAGCTTGGTCTTATCTAAAGTTTTACTTTGTATTTCGGCTATTTTTGTATTTTTCTTATTCTGTATACATACTTAAGTTCTTATTGTTATTTTAAGTAATACTTTTCACATATCATATTCTTGATAAGTATATGAAATTTCAGAGTTATTGCTCTTATAGAATTGGTCGGAGGTATTGAAGTGTGTATTGTGGCGCAATTCTGTAAGCCTCTCGCTATTGGTTGGTTACGGGAAGGTGCTGCACTCTACCGTCATACTTTGTAAAAGAGTCGGTAGTCATCGTGTCTTTCAGTAGTGTATTTCATTGTTCTTATAATAAAAGCGTTTTTTCAATCAGGTAGTATTTATTCCCAAATTCATACCACAGCGAGGTATATTTGTTAATATAAAATGGGGAAATGCATGGGGTAATCCTAGGTAGCCCTTATGGAAAGATGACCTCTTTCCAGTGCCAAAGCCCTACTGGGCTCACAGCCCCTTCCTGGGTCTTGCAAAGGAGCAGCACTAGCTCATCTTATAGTACCTACGAAGGTTCACTAACTCGTTCCCTATTTAAGCCACCCCGATCTCCCACCCCTATTCACTCTCAAAAAGTAGGCTACATACTCAGTCTGGTGAATCTGCCGACAAATCAGACAAAGGCCTTTG
Organism: Clitarchus hookeri; assembly: GCA_002778355.1. Taxonomy (NCBI): domain Eukaryota; kingdom Metazoa; phylum Arthropoda; class Insecta; order Phasmatodea; family Phasmatidae; genus Clitarchus; species Clitarchus hookeri. The sequence goes on along the minus strand of NQII01000605.1, from coordinate 617,667 downwards.
CACTTTGTTTGCGGTGGTTACTGACCTGGAGGACTTGACGAATACATCACCTTTTGAGCAACATGCAGGACTAACAAGCCAAAAGGGGGTCGAATAGGATGTTGCCACCCATGCCTTTCCTTTAAAGAGATAAAATGGAGGTTGGTCGAAAGAGGGCTAGCAGGATGCAGGTTTTGGAAAACAAAGTGGTCTGAGGGTAGTGGTCATGATTAGAATTTTATGTGCTTGTTTATTAAGTTGGTAAAACATACAAGTCACACTCCAGCCTGCACCAAAAGTAGTTGCCTAAATGATGATGCTAAGTTAGCCAAGTATATGACTGACATGGTAAGACAATGTTAATGGGGCAAGGGTAACCCCATCAAATACAGCATGAAGCTGGTGTGGGTGATGCCAACGCATGGCACAACAACTGGTTGTATGTCACAGGGAGCAGTTTGACAGTATATGATTTTCTAGCAGAACACTACATTGTGGCCAGGAGACTGGCTAGGGACAGACAAAGCATGAGGTGGGATTTGAATGCTCTTTTAATACTCTCTAACCAGTGGCAAGCTTAGGGGGTGCAGAGGCAAAGTGCGAGAGAGAGTAAGAAGAGCAGGCAAGAAGGAGAGTGCCTTCCCTGTGCACAACTGGGCTGCATGCTGGCACCGGTGCTTGAGGGGCAGCAGGTACAGTTCCATAGAGTATGTGTGCATACTGTGCAGGCAGGTGTGGACCTTGAAGACGAACCTCCTCATCATGAAGACTTAGTGGCGTGTGACAGTGTAACTGTTATGCCTTGGTAAGAATTGACTGTGCCAGAGGTTTAAATGGATTAAGGAGGTCACCCATGGTGGGTTAGGCTACACTAAAATACAGCATACATACCTGGCATCAATCAAGCGGTCGCTGAACACACGGAAGCATTCATGTACCCAGAGGCGTAACATGGCCTGTTTGTTGTTCTGGTAATCTGTGTGACTCCTAAGCAAGCCCTGGAAGACCTACCAGACAACAACAAAATGCATTCAGTGATGGTAAGACTGTGGTCTTTATAACACTGAAGAGTCTGCAGTAACATATTGGGTACTCAAGTCTGCAAGCACAGATCTACACAATAAATACAACAGCATATTCACAACTTCCACATCTGGAAGCATTTGTAAGCAGGATGAATAACAATAGATAAATCTGTTTTTTATGTTATACTTATTGTATGACTACATAGTAAAATTTAAAACAATATGATTACACAAGAACTGCACAAGCATGGAATTTACTGTCTGTTGCAAAGAACTTAAGAATTCTGATTACGTATTGCACTAACATTTCTAACAAAATAAACATACAGATCATAAATCATGTTTTTCTCTTTGTCAGGAGAGCTACTCATTTTCTGCTGTTAAATTTCATTCCTGACACTCAAATCTTGCCAATTTTAAACTCAAGATTGGTCACACAAACACCTGCTCATGAATGTGATCGTGATTCCATGTTGCTGAATGCTATAATGTTAAAAACTTATAGAGACCACTGCCTCAGTAGTATATGAAACCTTCACGCAAAACTGTAAAATATATGTACACAACAATAAATACATACCTTGGATATATCTCGCAGATTGAACAGGTAGTGTGTTTTGTTTGGAGTTGGAAGCATGTTGTTTGATACTGCTGAGTACAGTTCTAAAGTTGCCTCTGTAATGTTCTGGTCTAGAACATAACACAAACTTCCATATTAATAACACAAAAGCATGCTACTCAGTTTAAGTGCCAACCTTGGGTTTTTTTGGGGGATGATGGAATTGAAATGAGGTTGACTCATCTTTCTCAGGAAAAAAATACAGTAACTTGGTTGAGAATAACTATGCTCACATGGCCAGAAGATGCAACATGGTGATCCTGTATCTACCTCCTTCCTCTACCCCTTCTGAAGGCACTGCAGAGTCTCTTAACAGTTGTGTGCGGTCCTGTGAAAATGTATGTGAGCTACTCTTTCTTTTTCGTTGTTATTGTCATACATTTAGTGGTAGTTGTTGTTATCATTACTATTATAATGCTTTCAGGCTTGAATGTGTTTCATAGCTGCTCTTGGAAAACAAGCATTAATTATGTTATTTTTGTAGTTTTAAGGGAAAATTTATGAGTGGCGTTACATACCCTAAACTATAGACACATGTGCATTTCACAAGATACCTTTCTATTGCAAACAAGAATATTATACATAGCATCGTACAGCAAGATAGTGCAACAAAGACCAACTTGTCCTACTTGTGTGCGAGCTGTAGTCTAGTGTTACTGGTTGATAAACATTTTCTCACTTAAAAAACCAGAAAAATAAAATGATATATAAGATTACTGTCACACTTGGGGGTCATAAGTGAAAAAGTATCTACAGAGTAGATGTATGTTCATGACCCTCAGTTAAAAGTTAGCTATTTTGACAATTACAATTGGGAACAGAGGGAAGAAAATAGAGACAATAACCTGCAAACTACAGTCAACAGCCTGGCTAGTGATGAGCGGTGTTGTGCACATTATTTGCTCAATTATATAGGATCACAAGAGAACCAAACTTACAGGACAAGATATAAAAAGTGCAACTTAAGGTATAATCTAAACTTTTAGACCATTAAATCTACAGATGGAAGATTGTCTAAATAGGGTTTCATATAAGTGACACTGCAGTTTAGAATGGCAAAGAAACTACTGGCTGACACTGAAGCTGAGTCACGGTTGGACACTGACATTGATGGTTTTCAATAAATGTGCTGGTAGCAGAAAGCAATTTCGGACTGACCTGGATCAACCACAGTGAGGGTAACCAACCAGATTAAAATGGTAGCAAAAGTGGGGAACCAAAAATAAAAGAAGAGATTTTGTTGAGGTTGTAATAGTGAAGATGATAATAAATTTAAGGGAATATTAAATTTTTTTTGTTGTTTGTGAGGAAAGTAATTGGTTTTCCATTTTTTAGATTTTTGGTAGTGTTAGTTTTTATGTATTTGCTGAGGGTTTGGTTTTTTTAAGTTGTAGTTTCAGTTGAGTGATAGGGCTGTTAGATATTTTATGGTATTCTTTCTTTTCAAGTATGTTCTGGAAACGCAAATGGTTATTATTTTTGGTGCAGTTCGGCTAGCATGGGAGAGTGAAAGCAATGAGATTCACATCAGTGTCTGGAGGGTGGCTTGTACCACACAATACCCTTACAAGGTAACATTCAGAGATGTGATAACAGAAGCACAGCATGATGCCCTTGGGAATGACAGTTGTGCAATAGATGTAAAAGGTTGGGGGTGAAGCACCATGTCAATATTAACAGTGAACACCAGCCACCACCTTGTAAAACCGAACTGATCACCACAGAGTGAACACAGGAGTCACTAACGTAACCTGCACCAGTAAGTAAATGTCACCATCTCTACATTTTCTTGTTTATGCCAAACCTTGTCTATGAAATTCCTTCTGCTAGTGTGGGAGGTCATTAGGGTGCCAGGGGGCAAAGGGCCCTCCTGCCTTCGAAAAGTTCTTGTGATTATATAGTTTTAGTAGTGTGAATTTGTCATGGATTCTGTGATACTGTTCTCGTAATCTGTCTGGCTTGTATTGCAACGGTTTTGTGCCTCTGCTGTGTAAAGTGTGTGAACTGCATAACTGTCAATAAAACTCAAGAGAAAAATTTCCAAACTTTTATTTATTTTCAGTAATGGCACCTTTATTTATGAACTTTTCTCAAGCTTTTATACCAGACAATGAGTTAAATTTAATGTCTTGCATGATGTAGGAAAGATTTAGTGGCTGGCATCAGAGACTTCCTGATGGTTGAGAAGCATGCACATTCTTAATGGGGAGTTCTGGTGCCAGAAGGTACAGTATGTTAGGCACTGAGATTATGACCCTCTCTGCTCGAGGAAAGGCTGGCTTGATTGAGAGGTGGGTGTGAGCCCTGGTCAGCATGAAAGTGTTTGAGGCTGAGCTACTGCTGACGGGAACCAGCCAATGGACTACTTTACCCATGGACCTGACCCATAGTTCTATCTCACAGATCTTCAATAGTGTAGGAGGGAGTGTACAGCGAGCCATTGGTATGTGGTAGACCTGATGGTAGAAGTCGACCTGATTTTCTCTGGGAACTGGTTCTACTGGGTGAAAGGTAGTGCTACACGTGGATCCCCTGTCTTATGGCCTCTTCTCTCAATAAGGAATATATTCAGTTGGTCATGTGGACCCCACAATTTCCCAACAAGAGCCAAAGCCTGCCTGGCTGCTTTAGCCACCCAGCCTGATGGCGTGGAATGCGAAGGGGAAGTGAGGGATCATAAAGAGAGTTGGATGTAGTGGGTGTCCTATACGAGGTGTAACAGTATAGAATAGAATCAAAGAGTTCTCATTGGAGAGGAGAATCTGGGCAGCCTCCTGGAAGGCAATGACCTCCCACATGGTGTGTTACCAGCATGGTATGAGGACCTGTTCCTTGGTTATCAGAGTGAGCAGCAAATTGCCAGCAGCTTCAAGTCGCCTCGGAATAGTTTGCATACTACATCCCTTGGGAAAAAGGCATATCTGCTTGCCCATGAGTTCAACTAAAGCAGGTTGGAAATTGTAGATACACCAGCCACTCAGCGGAGAAGGTTTTATAGCAGCCACACCCCTCTCCGGTGTTAGCCGACAAGGTGGCACATCGCCACACCCCAACCAACAGCACAGAAGAGGAATGCCAGATCTGTGTAATACCTGAAGGATGAAGTAGGAGGGGGTGGCTTGAACCAACTCCTGGAAGTAGCATTCAGCTTACTGGCTGACAGCGCGTGAAAGAGAGAAGAAGGGTTTCAGAAGCAAAGGGAGATGGGAGAGGAATAAAGGTCAGAATAGAATAAGTCTGTTTATTAGTATAGAAGTCACCTTGTACACTTCACGAGGCCTGAAGGGCCATGCCTAGGTTGCCAACCCTAAAGTTGATGTTACATAATACCTACTACTATATTTGGTGTTGAACAAGCTTCGAAAAGGCCTGGTGCACGAACCACTATACCAGCTGCTATATGAGCCACCATGGATGATTCATATTACATGACAGCAGTTTGCTTACTAGCATTTGATACCCTTGGAGGGTGTGCAGCATGTGTGCCACAATATACAAACCCCATTCATAGAACTGCCATCAGTCAGTAATTTGCATAGGCCTATTAAAAAACTAGCTAGCACATCTCAATATTGCTGTTTTACTATTGGCCTTTACATCACAATGCTTAATGATGTAGTTTCATTCACATACTCGGAAATTATAATGTGAAGTCACATGAGTATGAGAGTGTTATTTTTAATTTTGAAGGAACTTTTTAACCATTTGCAAAATGTAGTTTTTCTTTATATACCAAGTAATTATTCGCATGTAATATGTTATGGAAAATAAAGTGTTCGACGAAGTTACGAACCCATGCCCTAAAGTCACACTCTATCATAAATATGATGACTTTACCACTTTACTACTAGTTCAAACACTAAGCAAGGTGTTTAAAAACTATGTATATATATATATATATATATATATAAAACTGCTAGAATTAATTTTTCCCTAGTGTAGGTAATGTTTTAATTATTTAGGACGGTTTTAAACAGTAATTAAAATTTTGCATTGCCAATATTATTCATTTTTGTCATATTTTAAACATATTTGAAAGAATTTAAACCTCATACATGTATAACCAAGATGGAGGTGTCCTTTTTTGTTTCTTCATCAACTCGTTTCAAGTAGTAGCCATGGGGAGCACCCTACGCTCTGAAACTACAATGTGATTGGCCAGGTATGAAAGTCGGTATAGAAGCTACCACGTAGAAATGGGCGTGTCCTATTACCAAACCTGGTACAAAATCTCGCTGTACATGGTGGAAAATGCCATGATGGATGCCTTAATAGCCGGTATAACAGCCGCTATGGTGGACCTAGCACAAGCTTTTACAAAATCTGTTATCCTGTAATATGGCCATAACAGATAAAAGTGAGTAATCTTGATGGACAAAGCAGAGCTGAGGGGCAAGGGCGACCCCAAAGACTAACAGACTCATACTCGCTCAACAAAAGGGTGTAGTTATAATAAAGCAAGTAGAGAAGGGCTTTAAAGTCTTGTAGACATCTGGAGTTGCAGTGCTTTTCGGCAAAGCGATAATCTGCAAATTATGCTGGACATGACAGCTTCGAACCATGGCCCCTATTTATACTCTGAGCTCTGCACCTGTACCAAGTAGGTGCCCGACGTGCCCTACCTTATATAAGGGGCCAGCGCGAGACCAACCAGTCATTCTACAAATGCATCTGCAGTAGTGTCTGCCCCCTACCTGCGCGAGGCCAACCAGTCATTCTATAAATGCATCTGCAGTAGTGTCTGCCCCCTACCTGCGCAACTGACCTGGCGCAAAATTTAAAAAACTTCCCCACACTTAACGTGACGTCCCACTCCTTAGGCTGTCATGCATTAAATGTTAAAATTTTAGAAAATAATTTCTGACCCTTCAACATCCTTGACAGTGATAATACTGCACACTTTCAAATTTTGCTCAAATGTTTGCAACACATTTATGCTCTGCAGAACTCATTTACTGTTGAATGAGTCATCAACTTAGGGTAACAGGTTTTTCTACAATATCGCAGGTTTGATTTTATTGCTTAAGCTGCGGGTTGCAAAATAATTTCCTTGTTGCCAATATTTCTGCATTTACTTATTTATTTTGTTACCTAGTAATGTATTTGAAATTATAAGTTTAGTAAATATGAAAGTTTGAACAGGAACTTTTCAAATCTGGTTTTGTGCAATACATCATGAAACCATATTATACAGGCAATTATATATATACCGGCTGTTCACAGAGAAGTGAGCAATTTTGAAAGCCCTGCTAAATTTCTACTTTAAGCTTGTTGGATGCATATCTTTCAGCATACCTATCAAAATAAACACTGCCATGTAACTTTCAACTGGCTCATACATCCACTACAATCATTAAATAAACAACAAAAAGTAATACATATTACAATCAGCACTATTAACATGTACATGTAAATTTCTGTAAATAACATTGGTTTGTGAATATTGACTGATGTTCATGATTCTTTTATGTTAAAACATAAATGAATGCCTTTAACTGTGGTCATTTATGAGGTCATAAGAAAATATGTTTGGTTTAAGTTGTCAACAGAATAGCAGAAGAGTTAAACATTATTCTTTTCCCATTGTAAAAAAAACACCAGACATTTGCCTTTAAAATGTGTGGGATGATGAAACACTTACCCATTATATGTACAGTACATATGTATTATAAGAAAAGAATGCTTTAGGAAAATATGGTGTATTTATTCCTTCATACAGAATGCAACATGCTTTAAACAATCATTAAATTATCTAAGAATTGTGTTTGGCAACATTTATGAGTAGATATACAATGCATAAAAAACACAAATCAGTATTTTTATCAAAAGTACACACAAGCAAATGGCGAGCACTACTGTTACATAATGAGTAATGAAAATAGTTGTTAGGGAACGTAATGGTTGACCAGAATTAATCCAAATTTTTACAGCATAAAGACGGTGCACCGGAGGTGTGTTCAGCTTAACAGTTCTTGCATGAAGGCAGGAGGGGGGGGGGGAGCTGTGGAAAGAATAGAGTGGATAAACACCCATGGCATGTCAAGCCTTTCCTTCAGTTAGCCGGAGACACAAGTGAAAACTGGTGGTGATGGTCTCTCTCTCATGGCAGATGCTTCTATTATGCTGAACACAAGAGTCAGGCATAATGGCAGAACAAGCTAAATTGATTTGCGAGAGAGGAGTGGGTGTCACCTTGGTGGAGTGGGGGTGAAGGGGTTGGAGACTTGCTGACTAAACAGCCAATAAAAATGTGTGGTGGAGGTGGAGGGGATCAAGTAAATGTGAGTAATCAGGTAATAAAAATTGGTGGAGATCAGTCATTTGTTGGTCTTCATGCTAGGAGCTCAGTCGCATCACCCACCATCAAATCCCAGAACACATGCACATAAATCTGTAAATAATTTTTTGTAAATTGAATATATTAAAAAAAAAAATTGTAATTTATATTTATTGGATTTTTTTTGGGAATTTTGCCATTTTTTTGGGTTCAAGGTAATCCAAGGCAACAGGCATAGGGTCAAGTACATGGGCACGAGGTCAACGTCACCTAGATACAATAGGATGGTCAAGTGATATCACAGCATGGCAGTTTGTCGGTGCCTGGTGCCTGTCCCTCGGCCCCTCTGTGCACCATTTAAAATACACTGCCTCAGAACATACATTACCATACTACTAAGGTGTTTGCTGCTGAGTTACTGCTGATGGGACCCAGCCCACGCATTACTTTATACACAGGCCTGGCCTGAGGTTCTCTCGCACACATTTTTGGTGATGTAAGAGGTAGAGGGGAGAGAGCCCTTGACATGTAGTATACCAGCTGGTAGAAGTCAACCTGATCTTCTCTAGGAGCTGGTTCTATTGGGTGAGAGGCAGTAGTGCACGTGGAGCCTCTCTGTCTTGCGGCCTCTTCCCTCAACCAGGTATATACTTGGTTGGCCCGCTGTACAAACCCTACAATCTCCTCGACAAGAGCCAATGCCTGGGAGCTGATTCCAAACAAACTTCATTGACAAACTATACAGCATTACTCATCACATGCATACACTCATCTAATTTGAATGACATCCCACTTCCTTCTGCTGTATTTCTTCCATATTCTCAACAAAAATATCTAAGATGATAGACATGTAAAATATACCAAACACCGTATATATTATTTAAATAAAAATGTTGGGGTGTATACATGTATTTCCATTCTAAATGTCAATTAATGCTAGTCTGAATAAATTAACAATAGTCTAATATCACAAAATAGTAATAATCAGAAAATAAATATAAATTTTGAAAGTACGTGAAGTTGTAGCATTGTTGTTATACATTTTATTTTCTACTTGCACCTGTAACTGTTGTTTAGCAAAATGAAATAGCACGCAATATACACATGTGTTTGCTTGCCAAATAAAAAATGCCATCACTCCATAGTTATCTTTTATTTGTCTTTCAAATTATTATTAATACATAATGCAACTTGTATATCTCTTAATAGCTGGTTATGCTTAGCATCCACTTGGCTAAGAAATAATGCTCAATTATTTGGAAAACTAAGTGTACACCATGTAGTTCAAATATAATTTTCCTTATATTAGTATCATTACACACTGATATAAACACATTCTTTTACAGAATGAAATAAACACGTCCTTATACAGAAAATGTAATACATGGGAATTTTTTGATGCATAAAAGAGTGCCATTTAACTCCAGACTGCATGCCGGTTTGAACCGTTCTTTGCAAACAGTGTGAAATTGCCACTTTCCAAAACAAAAGCATTCAGAGTGAAACAAAACTTCATGAAAATACATCCAAAATGTATACACACAATAATAATTTTAATAGAAAATGGTTTTGTGCAGTCAAACTGTTAAAGAGAATGATTGAAGTGTTAACCCTAAAGAGGTTATGTGCAAAATAACAAATTACTTCAAAAGCATTGAGTTTAATCAAAATAAATGTAGTTTATAAAATAGAAAATATTTTGCAAAAAGAATTAAGGGTGTACGTTGTTTTTTAAAAATATTATTTCCATTTGTGTATGATATTGCTACACTGAAGAGCAAAAAAACTTGTATAGGCGTGCGTATGCAAATAACAGAGGTATGGAACCAATCAGAGTAACGCAATGTGGTCGGCAGCTAGATCGGTTACTGCTGCTACAATGGCAGGTTATCAAGATTTAAGTGAGTTTGAACGTGGTGTTATAGTCGGTACACGAGAGGTGGGACATAGCATCTCCGAGGTAGAGATAAAATTTAGATTTTCGTCTACGACCATTTCACGAGTGTACCCTGAATATTGGGAATCCAGTAAAACATCACATCTTCGACATCGCTGCGGCCGGAAAAAGATCGTGAAAGAACGGGACAAACAAAGACTGATGAGAATCATTAAATGTGACAGACGTGCAACCCTTTCTCAAATAGGAGCAGATTGGATTTGTGGACTGCCCTGCAGGATTCATGGTGTGAATTGCCTCCTGCATACCTTCAGACATTAGTCGAGTCCATGCCACGTCGTCTTGCGACACTTCTGCGTGCTCAGGGGGGCCCTACATGATATTAGGCAGGTGTACCAGTTTTTTTTGGCTCTTCAGTGTATATTCATAATGAATGATCTCATTACACCAAACCTAAACGTAACAGCCGTATGTTAAAACCCTACACTATATGAAGTATAATGTTATGCTTTGTCTACATTTCTTATGCAACTACTTACCTACTGTAACAACTTTACAATAAAAAAAAACATTGCACATATAAAAACAGATTGCAAAAAAAAAGGCCTTTTTCTTGCCACCGTAGTAAAAAAATATAACGTTATGAATACATCAGGTTTTTTAATTAATTTTTTTATTTTCATTGACTTGCGACAGTTTACATGCTATAGTAACTGACAAGCAATTTCCATCACTGTTTTTTGTCATGAAGGTGAACAGAACATATATACTATGAGCAAAACAGATAACTGACAGTCATAATCACATTGAACGCAATGACGTCATAAATAATCAAAGAGAAACCGTCAATGTCGCTCTGTCATCATGCTCACTAGAATATAGCTGCCAACAAATGATACCATTACTCTTTAATCAAATAGCGCGAAGAGAGGTGTTTAAAATCACCGCCCTGGCTGCATTTTGCCATCCAACCCAGAGGCGAGAATGGGGAGGGGGGGTACACAGAAAGAGTTGGATGCAGTGGATGTCCCATGGGTACAATAAAGAGGTTTCCTAATCTTGGAGGAGAATCTAGGCAGCTTCCCGCAGGGCAGTAACCATCCTCACGGTGCATTGTCCCCATGGTATGGTGCAGTGTTTTTCGGTTATCAGAGTGAGTGGGAAATTGCAGGTAGCTGCAAGTCCTTTTGGATCAATTTGTGTACCATTTCCCTAAGGAATACTGTATTTCGGCTCCTTCGCGAGTACTGAAGTAGGGTGGAAAAACTACTGGCATGCCAGGCACACAGGCACGGTGTTGGCAGACAAGGTGAGACATCCCCATATGCCGACCAACAGCATAGAAGAAGAATGCCAGTCCTGCATAAAGCCTGTAATGCAAAGGGGGAGGGGGTGGCAGATGGTTATTGACTGACTGGGGAGAAAGCAGAAAGAAGGGTGTCAAAAGCGAAGAGAGCTGGTACAGAAAAAAAATGTGAGATGGAATATGTCAGTTTATTGGCAGGCAATTGGCACACACATATCCAGCTGCACCCTTCTCAGAGCCTCAAGAGCCATGCCTAGGTTGCCAACCCTAAAAGGTAAAAAGGGATAGTCTTGGAGGATGCAGCTGTGCAGGGGTGCAAGCATGACCCACTAAGACTAACATACTCATACTTGAGCATCAAAAGGGCATAGCTATAAAGCTAGTACAGAAGGTTGTGAAGTGTTGAAGACGTCTGGCATTGCGGCACAGTCAAGCAGAGTGACATCTGGAAATGGTGCTGGACATGACAGCCTAAAATTATGGAATGTGTGCCCTATTTAAACTCTGAGCTCTGGGGGAGTGTTGGAAGAAATGGAGAGAAAGAGAAGCAAAGATGATACAGTGCGACCGAGCATGGCCGAGTGCTGTGCTGTGCTGTGTTTACCCCTCTGAGCCCAGCAGTTGGAAGAGGAAGCCTGGGTGTGCTGTGGGTAGCCGTCTAACAGGCAGCAACAGCCTGTCTGCGTGCATTACCTGGCATCAAAGAGAGTGCACCTGAGGTGTGTGTGGTCTAACGGTTCTTGCTTGGGGCTTGGGGGTCTGCAGGTGTAGCAGGGCTAGATAAGGTAAACGATGTCGTCCGTGGTGTGACAAGTTGATGCTTTGGTCATCACTTGTTTGATGACTGCAATGTCACAAGGTTTACACCTGATGAGGAAGATAAAAGAATATCCTACATGAATTCTGGACACAAAGTCATTAATTGAAAGGTAGTAAAATTAAAGTCAAGGTGCAACACATTTTCACCTATTTATATATAACAGTATCAGAATCTGACTGTAAACTTATTAATCCAGCATGCTGGTTGTTTGATAAACCCTGTTAATAAACTACTGCAGAGGTAACACCCTCATTCCATCACAGATAAGCCAGCAATCACCATTAATAAGGAACCACACACTGAGGAGCAAACTGATGTATTATTCAGGACAACCATCAAAAATGTTCTGAACTGAAAATGTCTGAACATGGTTACAACCCTACTCCCAGCATGTTAGGTGAACACTGTGTAGTCTGCTTACATATCCTACACCAGAGAGCTACAGTGTAGCAACATAAACACATACTAAACATTTGCGTGGTATTCGTAAACACTCCCAACTTGACTCATCTTCAGTGATTTGCGGTTGGGTTAGTGACAAGTGAGGATACTAATTTTAGTCATTACTTATGTTGCAAAACCAGTTAAAAATGCCACAAATATCTTTACAAAAACTGCAAATACATGTCCTGATAATAATACATGCATTTTTTGCTACAAAATTTAATTGATGAAATGAAAATAATTTTATGATAAAATGGCAAAATTTTAATGAAGAAATCAGCTAACGTTATTTACTATAAATGTTAGACTCTACCCATAGCTATCAGTGTGGGCTCTGCTCCACTGCCAGTAAAAAAGTAGCAGTACAAAATTTGGGTACAAACAAAGAATTAAGGCTTCCCCAAGACAGTTAAGAATCCACCTAGCCACAGAAATGAGAAAACTAATATTGGAGAATTGCCAGAATACAACCTTACAAGCTATCAACAATTCTGATTGTATTAAATCCTCCAAAATTTATCTCTACAGCTACCTCTAACGAACCAAATGAATACATCAAATTTTCAAATCCATTAGTCAGTTTACAGTAAAATGTCAGACTGGACCGAACTCGGACTGGAGTCAACAAGGAACGAACATGAAGCAAACCAAGACCGAAAATGTGTTTATAGTAAAATTTTCAATCCGGATTGACAAGTAAAGATTTTGCAAAATTGGAGCGAACATGGAATGAAAATTTCGGAGACATCTTTCAGCAATGCTACAAAGTAGAGAACAAATTATTAAAAAACTAAGCGTCCAATAATATGTTGCCTACATTACAACTAACAAAAACTCAACTTCCGTCTTCGACCAAATATTTATTTGTTACTTCTTAGCCATTTCTTGTTTGCCTAGTATTACTTCCAGAACAAGTCTAACCTCTTATAAATAAGCTAACAATTCAATATGGCGACCACTATTTTCTTTTACTCCGATGGATGTTTAGAGTAAAAGTTTCAATTCGGATTCTACACTTCAGTCCACCTTGGGAACTGGACTGAATTATCTCACTCCATTCCTACTTCAGTCCACTGCGGATCTGTTTATACTAACATTTGAATTGGGACTCTTCAGTCCACTTCAGGTTCAATCTGGATTGAAATTTCACTCTATATGCACTACACGCAATTATTAAATAATACAAGTGTGCGACTAGTGGATTTTTATGTAGGAATATTTTCAAATAGAATAGTATCATTTTCGAATAACATGCGAATATGTGAATAAAAGTGATGGTAATGCACAACCGCGGTAACATAACATTTAGGCCTACATTCCTATTTCTGCGGCTGCAAACAACAAATAAGAAATATGTCTTCTTTATGTAAATGCTAAAGTGAAAATAAATGTGTACTTGTTTTTTTAATATTTCTGGCTTTTATCATAATTTTTAATGAGTTATTCTATAACACTATAACATACCACCGCTGGAATCTAATGATTGTTGATTCGTTGCTGTATGAAATAGCAAACATTCATAAAAATAACTAGTTATCATGATCAGTAATGGCACTGCTCGAATAACTGTGGAATAAAAGTTAAAATGAACTGTTGTATTGGCACTCTCGCCAGCTGACTTACACTAGCCGACAGCCACTGTTTGGACTTGTGACCTTGTAAATATTGATTTGTGGCCTTGTAAATATGAATTGGATGGAATTTTAGATGAGTAGTAATTTCACGGCAGAACTTTGTGTAGTTTCTTTTACTGACCTCTTAATACTTGTGTGGGACCCATTTTAAATTTTCCGCACTTCTAACTTGGTGCGCATTCATCAATTTTCAATGCTGTCTCAAAGGTTGCAGTCCTGAGCTACATGAAGAAGAGAGCAGTTTCGTGTTGGACGTCATGGCGGGAAGTTGAGTCGTGTGCAGCTGCTGCCAGTTGGTTGTTTTCTCGCTGAAATTTGTTGTACAGTCCTCTAGTGGCAATTTAATTTTAGTAGTGTTGAATTCGCCATAACAGTTTTGGTCCTCTGGGGCCGGATATTTGCAGGTATCTGTCGTTTTAGTGCACATTTTCGTTGTCGTATTGCTCTTTGTGTTGGCGGTAAAACATGTGCGCACTACAGTGTTCTTAAAGTGTGTGTGCTTTGAGTACAATAAAAAACCAGTTTTCATCATCAGGAAGAGAACTTGTCGACACCATGGACAAAGTGAAGAGTAAAAGTTACTGGGATTAATTTTTTTATTTTCTGTCTGCTGTGTTTCTTTGTGTGCACGTGCCAGCGCTCTCTCTTTGTTTCTATTGTGTCCACATATCGGCGCTTGGGTTCTATGATACAACCTTTTGTTTCTGCTTCTCGTTCGAGATTACCTGTCTTTCACAAATGTCGTTAAAGTACACACTTGTTTTGAATGGCAAGTGCAACTAGCCAAAAGAAAAGAAAATAATTTTACGCTACGCATTTATGGAAGTTGTTCATTTGACCGGGTCATTACTGTGACCAGTTCTTTGCGTGAGCAATATTTACGCACATTTGGAATTTCATGCAGTTTCATGCACGTATTCATTTTGAAAGGTTTTAGGTCATTTCCAGTTAGTGCCGTATGTATTTGTTCTCTGCTGTTTCGTGGAATACTGTTGACAGCATTTGCAATAATGTTTTTTTTCATACCAAGTATGGTTTTCATCATTTGGTTTTAAGTTAGTGTAGTTATTTGGCTGCTGTCGTAATTTCCTTTTCTCGTCTGATCCTTGTTTATGAGGTGTTGAATTCTCGTAGCCACAAGATGTCTGAGGCACAGGAGGAGCTTTTACATCTTCGTTTGGCAGAAAGTCGCCTCAAGAGCCCCCACGATCTTGCTCAGGTTGTTATGAGTGTGTCAGCCAAACTGAATTTGTTTGCTGCTACCAACCGGGACTAGCCTAAAGTCTACGAGAATTTTGATGTTGATTTTATTGCTGTACAATTGTTAGTCGATAAGTTGCCTGATTTCAATGCTGCTGAGCATGCGAGATGCATGGTAGAGTTTTAAGAAATATATTTCTTCATAATGGAATTTCTAGACACCCTCGCAGACGAGTCTAAATACCAGGTTCAAGGCACTGCCAGCACCAAGGCACTCAGTTCAAGAGTAGCTCTACCCAAAATCACTTTGCCTAATTTCAATAATGACTCCAGGCAATGGTCTAATTTTTCTAACTTGTTTGCCACTGTGGTGTTGCATAACAGTGATGTGTCTCCTGTTGAGAAAATACTTATTTGAAGGGTGCACTTATTGGGGAGCCTCTAGGTATGATTTAGTCTTTACTTATGACTGAGGATAATTTTGAGGTTGCTTAGAAATTGCTTGTGGACCTTTACGAGAACAAGCGACTTCTTGTTAATGTACATGAGGAGGCATTACTTCAAACCCTGTCAGCTTCCTTCAAGACACCTACCTCATTGCATCGACTGTTGAGTGTCCTATCACTGAGAAAGTGTCTGCACTTAAGGCCCTTGATATCCCAGTAGAAAAGTTGGGCATAGTGTTGTTTCCAATAATGTGCAAGTGTTTAGATGCTCAGCTTGAAAAATGGTGGGAGCTCACACTTGGTTGTGAGTTACCCCCCTGAATGAATTAATCTCGTTCCTTGAGAAGCACCGTCGTACCCAGGAGACAGCAGTGAGTGCAGCAGCCACCAAGACCTTTGGGGGACACCCTGTGATGCCCAAACCCACACCTGCAGTACCCATGTGGAGATAGCCTCGTAACCAGTCCAGCAAACAGTCGTCGAAGTGCTTGGTGAGTTTTACCCAAGTGGAGTGTTGTTTATGTAAAGGTGCTCACAAGCTTTACAAGTGCTCAGAGTTTGGTAGTCGTAATCCTAAGCAGTGGTTCTCGGTTGCTAAGGAACACAAATTATGTCTGAATTGTCTCTTGCCTTCACACTGGTCCAAAGGTTGTCCATCGTCCTTGTCGTGTAATCTTGTGGTGCTCGCCACCATACACTGCTACATTTTGACTACAAGGCGGTTGAGGAGGGCAACTCACCATTGCAGGCTGAAGAAGGTTCCTCTCTGTCTACTGACTTACAGCCTACAACTCTGTCTGCTGTTACACCAGTGCTTTCAAAACCATCTTCTGTGGTGCTCTTGTCCACAGTCCAGGTACACATCCTTGATGCAGCTGGAACATCGTATGTCGCCAGAGCCCTCCTTGACACAGCCAGCCAGGCTAGTCAGGTTTCTCTCAAAGAAAGACTCATCTTCCCATCCACGGATTGTCTAATTGTATACTTTTGAATGTGTTTGTGTTTGACGTGTTTGTTCTCCCTCATCTAATAAGTAAGCTCACAAGTGTTCAGTTGTCCAGTGAGGTACATGCTCGGTTGCCCATTTGAAGCTCGCTGATCCAGCTTTCGATATTCCTCGACCTGTTAATCTACTTACAGGGGCAGATCTTGTGCCTCAGTTCCTTACTGAAAGTAAAATCAAAGGATCTCCCATGGCTGTAGATTCAATTTTTGGGTGGATCTTGATGTGCAAGGTAGAAGCAGAACCTCCTGCTGTATCTTCAGCATTCTATTACATTTCATTGTTGATGTTGAGCCCCCTGGATGATGTCATGAGGCGGTTTTGGGAGGTTGAGGAGTTCCCACCAGCAAAACACAAATCTGTCAAAGAAGTTAGTTCTGAGGACTTGTTTGTTGAGACCAAAAGGCATGATGCTACTAGTAGGTATGTGATGTGTCTGCTCTTTTGCTCGTTGATGCCGGAACTAGGTGCATCTCGGCCACAAGCGGTACACCGGTTTCTTCATCTGGAAAGATGCTTCACGGGAGATCCGCCATTGAAACAGATGTATTCAAACTTTATGAGGGACTACCTAGCCGAGGGGCATGTGGAGAAGGTGCTCATTTCAGAATTATAGTCCTCGCCGACATATTATATTCCACACCACTGTGTCATCAAACCCGAAAGCACAACCACCAAACTTCGTGCAGTGTGCGATGCATCTTCAAAGAGCTCTACAGGTGTGTCTCTTAATGATGTTCTCTTAACTGGACCTAGGTTGCAATGCAACATCATTGATATTTTGTTGAAGGTCAGGCTGCATTTTATTGTCTTTACAGCTGATATTAAGCAAATGTATAGACAGATAGCAGTAATGTCCTAGCCCTCAGGATCTTCAGCATATAGTTTGGTGCTTTGATGATAGTGAATTGGTGGAGGATTATCGTTTAAAGACAATGAATGACCTATGGTACCTCTCCCACTTTATATTGGCACTTCACACCTTGCAGCAGCTGGCTTACGATGAGAAGGAGCGATTTCTTGTTGCTGCAAATGTGCTGAAGTCAGACGTATATGTTGATGACGTGGTCACCAGCTCTAATTCTGTTGATTCTGCTTTGGCTCTGCAAAGGGAGTTGTTTTATTGCTCACTGTTGGTGGTTTTAAATTGCGAAATATTGTCAGCAACTATCGTGCCTTGCTTGACTGGCTCCCAGGGGAAGATGTTGAGGCCTCAGAAGCCCTGTCCTTGGATCAAGACAGTCATGTTGTAAAGGTGTTAGGGCTGCAATGGAATCCCAGCGTTGATTGCTTCTCATACAATATACAGCCTAGTTGCAAAAAGACTACCAAGATAAACATCTTGTCAGAAGTGGCAAGGATTTTTGATCCTCTTACGTGGCTCTCTCCTCTCACCATATTTTCAAAACATCTCATCCAGGCTCTATGGCTGGAGAAACTTGATTGGGATTCTAAGCCTCCAGATACTATTGTCAAGAAGTGGAGCCAGTTCAACAGTGAGCTGCCACTGCTAGCATCAGTTGTTGTTGCCAGACAAGTAATTGGCCCTGCAAGTTCCTTGTACAAAATGCATGGCTTCTCTGATAGCTCAGAGATTGGCTACACTGCAGTGGTTTATTTACGCCTCATCACACCTATGGGAGTCACCAGACATTTAGTCGCTGTCAAATCAAAGGTTGCTCCAGTCAAAGTTTAGTGCATCCCACGGTTGGAGCTTTGTGGGGCTTTGTTGTTAGCTCACCAACTTCATCAAGTGGTAGAGTTGTTCGCCCCTGCCATCACCTTGTCGTCTATAAGTGCCTGGACAGACTCGCAGATTGTTCTTTGTTGGGCGAACTTGTCTCCTCACCAACTGAAAACTATTGTCGCCAACAGGGTGAGTGAGATCCAGGAGCTCACCAGGCCATTCTGGTGGAAGCATGTCCCATCAGAGTCCAATCCTACGGATTATGCATATCGAGGGGTCTTGCCCTCTTAGCTAGTAGGGCATCCCCTGTAGTGGGCCAGTCCAGTGTGGTTACGGGAACCACCTGTTCAGCAACCCTCTTGTTCTGAAACTTTAGTCACTGACCCAGCCTTGTTTGAGCACAAAGTTAAGGTTTTAGGAACATTTGTTTCAGTGATGAGTTTGACAATCTGCTATCACATTTTAGTAGATTGACAAAGATGCTTCCAGTGATGTCATTGGTGCTGCGTTTTATTCACAATTGCCGAAACTCATGAGCAAATCGCCTAACTGGGCACTTTACCCCTAGTGAGGTAGACAAGTCCCTTCACATTCTATTGTTGCATGTGCAGTCTGTGGTGTTCAAAGAAGAGCTTGCTTCTATGCAGAAGGGTTAACGTCTTTCTCCCCCCGATTCAAAAAATTGTTCCCTTTGTTGATGATACAGGTCTGTTGAGGGTGGACGGTAAACTCCAGCACTCTGACCACCCATTCAATCACAAGTATCCAGTGCTGCTCCCCAAGATCCATGTGTTTACCGATCCCATCATTGGATACTACCATGAAAGGAACCAGAACCCTGGTATTCGTACATTGCAGGGAATTGTGAGGGAAAATTTTCGGATCTTCTCAGATAAACATGCCATCATACTGCAATTGCACTATTGTGTGCGCTGTTGGAGGGCAAAACCATCATTGTGAACACCTCTAATGGGAAATCTGCCTACCATGGGGGTTCAAGAGGTGAAACCATTTGCTAAGGTAGGGGTGGATTATGCAGGGCTCATTCTGATAAGAGCCAGTAGGACTCGCAAGTCATTGGTGTTGAAGGCCTATCTCTGCATTTTCATTTGCTGTGCCACCAAGGCAGTCAATGTGGAAGTTGCCTCTGACCTATCCACCGACGTCTTCTTGACTGCTTACGAACATTTTGTTTCTCCATGCAGAAGGTCTTCCGAGATCTACAGTGACTGTGGGATGAACTTTGTCCGGGTCCACAACTACCTGATGGAACTCCAGCAGCTTTTGATATCGTTCACTCACCAGATAAAGGTTGTTAATGCTTTCACACCCCTTGGAGTGACTTGGCACTTCAACCCGCCTGCTGCCCCTCATTTTGGAGGCCTGTGGGAGGCTGGTGTCAAATCCTTTATGCCTCACCTGGTCATTGGGGAACAAATCTTAAACTTTGAGGAGTTGTACACTGTCGTCGTGCAGGTGAAAGCTGTCCTGAACTCCAGACACCTGTGCCCTTTAAGTTCAGACCAAAATGACTTTGTTGACCTTATTACTCCTGGACATTTCCTGACCCCTGAGCCCCTTGTCGTTGTGCCAGAACACAACCATGATGACGTGAGCCTAAAAAGGCTTACACGCTGGCAGCTGATCGAGTTGCTGCATCAAAACTTCTGGCAGCGTTAGCACTGGGAGTATCTCCATACACTCTAGCAACGCTCAAAGTGGCAGAAGCCAGGAGCAAGCATCGCTCCCAATCAACTTGTGTTGATTAAGGATGACCGAATACCTCCTCTGCAGTGACATATGGCACGCGTGGAAGAGCTTCATCTAGGAGAGAATGGTATTGCGCGAGACGCTACAGTGCGCACTACCAATTGAGTCTTCAAGCATCCAATTGTTAAATTGTGCCCATTACCAGAACAGTGCTACATTTATTGAAATTTTGGCATTTCAAAGTGGGCGGTATGTTTGGACTTGTGACCTTGTAAATATGAATTTTAGATAAGTAGTAATTTCACAGCAAAACTTTGTGTAGATTCTTTTACTGACCTCTTAATAATTGAGAGAGACACATTTTAAATTTTCCACGTGACTGACATGGAGTGCCATTATCAGTTGTCAATGCTGTCTCAAAGGTTGGCGGTCCTGAGTTACAGGAAGAATAGAGCAGTTTCCTGATGGACATCACAGCAGTAAGTTGAACTGTGTGCAACTGCCGCCAGTCGGTCGTTTTCTCGCGGAAATTCGTTGTATAGTCCTCTAGTGGCAATTTTATTTTAGTAGTGTTAAATTCGTCACAACAGCTGCCATGACATACACTGTCCTTGACCACCCGGGTCAAGGATACAACAGATACAACATTTCCCTCTTTATCAATGAGTTGTCTTAACCTAGTTCACTAGAGTCTATATACTGTTTGCAATCCATACATGAGATACAATGATTACACTCTTTACAATCGAGATATGTGATATGATGATTACAATCTTCAGACCTCTAACAAAATATAGAAATATATACTACACAGCTACTTTAAAGTTTACATAATAAACTCTTTGTGTAACTCTAGTCTAGAGGATACAAACTACAGTCTATAAACTGCTTGCACTCCAGATATGCGATACAATATCCTTCTTGTACATGAGTAATGTGCTGTAATGATACCATTTACAATATTCCAAATTATTGTTGACAATAATCTGCCATCCAACTGGGAGGAACCCTACTGCGGACATGGTCTACTTGTTGGTTCTTCTCTGTCTCTATTCTCCACCTCTGGATCATTTTCGCTTTCTTTTCCTTTTTGTGATGGTGTTTTGCTGCTATCAGTATTGTCCCACCCAGCTATTCTGGTTCATTTTCATCCGATTCACTCCTGCGCCTAAGTTCATCATCCACCACCTCATTTTGACTCTGTTGTTTGTTCATTGAAGATTTCTGGCTGTAGTAACTCAGTTCATCTCCTCTCTTCTCATTACACATTTATTTACTTCCCATCATGCCCTCCCTGAATCTGCTTTTCACGGTTTTGCTATCTCTGAGGCATGTATAATTAATGGACAATTATTTTGATGAAGTGTGTACCCTCCACTGACCAGTATCAGGTGTTGTCGATTCTGACGGTAGGTGGTTCCTCCACACTCTATCAGGTATGGCCTAGTGCACCGAGTTTCCATGTATGTACCCGACACTTGTCCATATTTTTTTTAAATCTGTAAGTCGCACACAATATCCTTTTTCCAACTGGGGAAGTGTTCTTATTCCGTGGCACTTGTTATACCATGGTTCTTGATAGTCTTTTGTTGCTTGCTTCTTTTTCCTAGTATTGTTAGGGCATTTATGTGTATTAAGATGCATGGAAGGCACAGTGGTTTTGACATTCCTACCTAACATAATTTGTAAGGGGTAGAGGCCACAGTCCAGAGGTGTGCTGCGGTACACCAGCAATGCCTCATGAATGTCAGTACTTTTTACAACAGTTTCTTGGCCGTTTTGACTGAAGCATCAGCAAATATATCTTACTAACTAAAATAGGGGCTGCTAGTAATGTGGGCAAATCCATACTCCCTTGCAAATTCATTAAACAAACCCTTGAACTGTGGGCCGTTGTCCGTCCTGACAACTTCTGGAATCCCAAATCTTGCAAAGGTGGTTTTGCATTTCTGAATGACACCAGTTTCAGTTAAACTTACAGTTCAATCAGCTCAAAATATTTAGAATAATAATCTGTGATAATAAGGAACCACTGTCCCTGACACTTTATAATATGACCATGCCCACTCATTGCCAAGGGCAGTCTGGAATCTCTTCTTTAATGAATGTTCAATATATGTATGACAACTTTCAACCGTCATTTGAAGCTGATAACTTAAGCCCAACCACCAAAGTGTTTCTCGAGTACTAGCCCAGATATTCGCAACTGATCCTACAATAAAGTTAACATCATCGGAATCTGGCATTTCGTTAACAGGTTGTACAGTTTTCTTCAATCTGCACATCCTAGAATAATGGCCCACTCGTCTGCATGAGTAACATTTAATTTTGTGAACTAGACAATTATTTTTTATGTGTTCTAGACCATAGTTATGACACCTGCCACTTTTCGGATGGAAAGACGTGTCTTTACTGACCTGTCTGTAGTTGATATATGAATCTCGGCAATGAAAAACCGAAACATAATATCCGTGCTGCAGTGCATGTGAGACAGTTTCGACTTGGACGTTTCCCCGCTTTTTGATTTTTGAACCAGGTTAACTTTATACTGATGTGCCTCCCGCAACTGTACCGACTGTAATAACTGCAGTTCACTCTACCGGCAAATGTTGGTGGCCTCTGGTAATGTCAGCTGCCCTTGGAGTTGCATCTTCTCGCTTAACGTTGCACCGCACATGCCCACAACGATTCTGTNATCTTCTCGCTTAATGTTGCACCGCACATGCCCACAACGATTCTGTTGCTGATTAGTTCCTCTTTAAGTGGGATATACTCGTATGATTTTGCGAGGTTATGTAGAGTGGTAATAAAGGTTTCGGCCAGGTTGCTGCACTCGGGAGTTGAACTTGAAGCATTCAATTATCACACTGAAATGATGTTTAAAATGTCTGTGGAATGCGTGCACTAACCCTCTGTATGTCCACCCGAACGCCAGCTTTTCAAAGGTAAGACGACCTCGTCTGACTTATCGCCAAGCAAGTACATCAACAAATCAATTTTGCTCTCATTGCTGCAACTAGTTTGTCTGCTCAAACTGAGATGATTGAAATGGACTTTCCAACGAAACTATGAATTTGAGTCTGTGAAGTCCAACAGTCCCAACGGTTTCCCCTGGTTGTGAAATCCTGATCGTAGTTTATTACCGTCCTCGTTGCCACCTTGCCCCCCATGTAGAGACATTTTCATTACGAATTACAGTGCAAATAACATTCAGACTTGACTTTCCAGAAACATCACCATCTGACACAGTTTTACCGCTGCCGCCATGCTGTATTGCCACTCTCCCCACCTGACTCACACTAGCCGACTGCGGCCATGACACATACTGTCCTTGACCACCCGGTTCAAGGATACAACAGATACAACATGAACAACTTCAAATGAGTAGCAATAAAAAGTCAAGCAAATTACTTCAGCAGTTCCAATTCACAAAATTGTGCCGATGTGCCAATTCTGTAATGGCGGTTCGTTGATGTGCTGCAGATGAATGAAAACACTTTTTGCTTATATTTAGGTTGAATTTAGGTTACTATAAAACTGAAACAATGGTATTGGTGAAGTGCAGCACAATTAAAAGCAACTTTTAACTTAGTTCAGTTTACAGTGTCCAAAAATGAAATAGAATAATACAACAAACCCTGTAAGTTCAAGTGACAACAAAAATTTAAAAAATATATCTTGGTCTATATTTATATAAATACTTAATTGTGAACTCATAAAACCATAAGTATGTGTAAGTTTGTTTACATGTTTTGTTGCTGTTGATAGTTAGTCATAGGCTTGAAACAGAAATGGTGGATTGTTTTTATATATGCATTTGTTCTAGAATAAGCAAGATTAATGTTATTTCCAAAATATCTACTCTCAAAACCTAGTTCTTTCACAAAACAAAATGTAAGCTAATTGATGATTTGTGCTAGAGTGCTTTGCTACACATTTAGATTGGTATAAAATATTTGTTTGTGAACAGAAAAATTCAAAATAAACACGTGTCACAAAATTAATTTTTAACATGAAAATATTACAAGTTAACTCTTATATAGTATAGAACATTTTTTATAATGAATCAGAAGGGAACACTTTCTATGTTCAATATATAGGGGAAACTTTATGTGTGCACATGCCTTGAAATAATATACAAAACTGATGTAAGACATTTACATATTAATAACCTGTGGGAAAACTTTTTGTAACTGAAAAGCATAATAAAAATTTTTAAATATAAACCTAAGTCAAACTGAAGTACATTGTAACCTGAATGGATAGTTTTCCAAAGGACCAAAATAAAAAAAATTTATGCATGTTGACAAGCAATGCATGCAAATTTGATCATCATCCAAACTTCAAAATCTGGTTTGCTGGTGTGGGTGGGTGCAAAATGTCACAGAAAATAATAGTAAAAAGACAAAAAGCAATGTAAAGCTTAGAAAGGTAAAGTAAGAAGAATTTTTTCGGACAGAAAATCCATACTGTGTTTGTGTTATCTTATGGTCTGTCCCCCTTCCCCAAATGACCTTTCCACTTGTGTATGTTTATGCGAGTAAAGTATTGCATATCACACCACCTCACATGCCCCATAAGCGGGCAGCTGTTTCCACTGTCCGCCCCTTCCGACTTGGACCATGGGTTGCTGGGTATTTGATCTCCAGAAAATGGAATAGGAGGATTGGCTTGACACATCACTACACAATGGTTTCCACAGCCTACACGTTAACAAAGAGAGAGAGACAGAGAGAGAAAGAGAGAGAAAGAGAGAGAAAGAGAGAGAAAGAGAGAGAAAGAGAGAAAAAGAGAGAGCATGGAAAGGCCACACAGGCTGTGAAAACAATCCCTCCCTTCCTGCCTCAAGACCTGATCTCTCGCTGCCAATGCCAAGTTGGTAGATTGTTATCTCTCAGAAGGGTGGAACTTGGGGCAAAAACTACAAACTTTGTTTGAAAAACAGTGGAAGTTGAGTATCTTTTCCACTGAGGCTTATGTTTTCAGATGGGCATCATGACAGGAGAAAACTTTCAACATTCATAAAGACAAGACATAAATTATTTATACTGAAGAATATGGCAATGGTTATGTTTGTCAAATCAGCTGAAAATTATCTGCAATTCATACATCTGCAGAAGCACCGATTCTGTCAACATCAAATTCGGCAGAAGCAGATTTGAATCGGCACAACTGTACAACAACTCAAAATGGAAATGTAAATTATGCAAAATTTTTGCATAAATATTGAAAGTTTGAATACGAATAATTTGTTTATTACATTTCAAATTATTTTAATTTTCGAATATTAGCACACCCCTATTACATAATCATTGTAATACCAAATTGCGTTGCAATATACTTTTTTAAGTTACAATGATTCACCATTGCAATACACACGCAAAATTCTATTACAGTTCTTTAATGAAGAAGTTTCCCTTCCTTTTCATATCAATTGAATGCTGTAATTTTCAGTCATCCTACATTCCTTAAAAAACACATAGATAAAATTTTTATAACTTACTGATCATTTTAAGCTCCTCATCAAAGTCCATGAGATGCTGTGCAAGCAAAGTGCCAAATATGCGTACAATCTGGGAATCCTTTGGGAAAGTTATGTTCAACACAGTGAAGCGAGAGACTAGGCGTCCACTGATTACTGTTCTACCCCCACCAGGAGGACCCATTGCCGCCAATAAGAACATATTCTGTGAAATGTAACCAGGCACACATATTTCTCAGTTTACAAATAAATAGCAACAGTACTTTGAAACAAAACAATTTAAAAAGCTGAAGGAATGAGAGTTTAATTGCTTTGAAGGGACCAACATAGATGTTGAGAAGCTCTATTTGCAATACAGATAATTTCAGATGGGAGGATATAAGGTTTAACAGAAACAAAAATTTTTCCATACTGAGTAGTATTAAAATTTCTATTAATTTAATGAAGTCACACCTGATATACTCGATTTCATATAAGTTCACAAAATTTTTGACAGTTCTAGAAATGTAGCACGACAACCATGTATCCTTCCTCCACAGCTGTTCTATCTATGAAGAAAACAAAGAATGTGAATAAATGCTATGATCAAAGTAGGTTACCATTCCACCTTACTTTATTTTTGTTATGACCAAATTGTACTGCTGGGATTATTCTATTGTGGGTGGACGGGGTTGGGAGAGACTTCAGTTTAACATCTTTCATGAGATGGCATTGTTCTTATGAGACTGTATAATTTTGAATTACGTACGTATTGTTCTAATGGACCAGTAGAAAATTTTGTTTGTACAGAAGTAGCATTCAAATTATTATAACCTGTAGTTTTAAACTCACCAAAAAAAAAACATAATAAATATTATGTTGTTTATACCAATGCAAATAATAAACATATTTTGCATGTACGTAAATATTTTTGGTGAATCCATACACGTGTCTATAATATTACATTTCACAGAAGAAAACTCACTATAAAGGCACCACTACAACCAAATACGCTTAACGAAATTAAACGTAAAAATCATTACCGATAAAATATTCAGATAACACCAGTTGGTACTCGCATAAATGTGACAAAAATAATCACATGCACAATGGTGTTCACAGAGCTGGAAATGTTTCACTAACCGTAACTTTCCATATGCTCCGCCATAATTGCTGAACATATTTTTTAACCAATTCGATATAAGCCAAAAATAATACTTTGAAAACATAATTTAAACCACAAAAACTGTAAGTAAAATTTTAGTTTTGAATTACAACCTTCAGTTCTAAGAACTATTTTCTTCAAATGATAATCATCAATATCACCAACATAAAAACATACATCCCACAACAAATCATCAGCTGATACAATACTTTGCAAACGAGCATATTTACTGTTTACATAGTGTGTAGGTTGGTCACATTGTCTGTCAAACTTTAGTGTACTTATATGAAATGCAGGATACTAAATTATAATGAGTTTCTCTATGTAACAATAGTAAATAAGGCATATTTAAAAAGAAATCTAGTATAAGTTGACCAATGCCAATATGCCAAAAATAAACTCACTTTAACTGATGTCTCTGTTTGATGTTGGCGGTCATACCAAAAGCCATAGTCAAGCCATTGGCGCACAAGTTCAAGAGGTGGTTGGGCACCGTAAATCTCCTTTGCTGGCATGTTAAAATCATCCAAAAAAGTAACCAACTTCTTACCTACCACCAAAAGAACAAAATACAATTATGTTATCTTCAATTTACTTCACTTTTTTACTGCCTTGAGTTGCATGTTTTTTCTGCTCAAAACCTTACCAGCTAACATTTTAAAACTTGTATACAATTATGATTTTGCACTGATTAATACTTTGCTTGGTGTAACAATTAAAGGGAAATGTCAACCAAGGAACAGAAAACAGATAACCACATTTAGTAATTCTGATATAAAATTAAGATATTACTAAATAATTAAACACTGAGGAAAGTAAGGTAAGCTATAAAAACATTGGCTATTTTTAGCATTATAGAATGGCTTGGTTATATGGTTGTTCAGCATGGTGTTGCTCACGTTTATAAAAGACCACGTTTTTAGAAAAATACCACATGCGACTTATTGTAGTCAATAAAAATTTTTTCATTTTCTGGTCAACATGAGTGAAAGTGAAAGAACAAATTTTGTAGGGTATGGGGACACTGTAATTCTCGAGAATACAGTAGAGAGGCCAACGCCTAATATGGAGAAAGCATTTGGGCTATTGTTTGAAAAATTGAAGCCATACAGAAAGAAATGCAAGTGTATACAGTACAACAAAATAGTAGGTTTGATCGTTTGGAAAAAAAATTGGAAAGTTTTAAGCAAAATCATAGAGAATTGCAACAAAATTAAAATTGCACACAAATTGAACAATATAAATTAAAGGAATCTGTAGCTGAACACTGTAAAAATATATACAAAAATTCCAGTGGAATTGAAAACATGTCGGTTAAAGTAAATGTACAAGAGAGAGAGAGAGGTGCAAATTTGATGAAGGGAGGTTCAGGAAACTGAGGAAAGTTTGGAAAGGAATGTAGAAAAAGTTTTCAGAGAAATCCAGTCAGGACAGCATCTAGAGAATTTGAGGAAGAAGTTCAGTGAGTAAGAAGGGAATGTAAACAACACTGTAATGTAAGATGTTATCAAATGAGCAAACAAGAGTATGTATCTCAAGATGGTGAGGGTCTCTTGTCTTCAGATGAGAGTCTGGCTTTTGAAAGGGCAGTGTCTAAAATTTTTGGAGATAGGGGACTAACACCCATGAGCATAATGTTGAAGGTGAGAAGGGCAGGGAGGAGAAAGAAAAGAAAGAAAAAATCATTGGGGTGGTCCGATGAAGAACAGGTCCACAAGGAAACAGGGAGGTCTGGTGAAGCTACTCTTCAGTGAGCTAATCATCTACTGGAAGTGTGAGGGAGAGAGTGAGATGCTGCTCCCACCTGACTGTGTCCTGCCATGACCGGCAGCAGTGTAGGAGGTAATCATCTACAACCTGTATTGTGGGTCACCGAATTACCAGCTTTGCAGGCATCACACTGCAGCTCCATCTTGTTATTTCAGTATTTATAATCTTTTAAAAGCAATATGAAATCTGACATTCATTACCTGGCAACTGGCAGTGCTTCAATTTTACCCTCAGTAAAATAAGGTAGTTCTGAATTTAAAAACTATACATGTTAATAATGTTTAATTTTATGAATATGAACAAAGTTGAATTATGCTGAGGAATGTGGTACACAACCTTGTAGCCCAAAATGTTAATGTGAGTGACCTGCAGTAACATATATCTCACCATACCTATAAGTGTCTAGTATAACCTCTCTGCTCTTAACACTTTGTTGTGGTGTACAGTGTCGTTAGTCTGTGTATTACCCCGTTTTTCTTCAAGCTAGTTCTTCAATTCCTTACTATTGAACTCGTCCCCATCGTCTGTCTGCAATGTCTTCAATTTTCTTTTTCTGGAGTATCTCTGCACTGCTTTGAAATATTTTAAAAACAATAAAAGTAATGCTTTCCTTATTCATTACTGAGACATAAAGATATCTATTATCATGATCAATGAATGTTACAAAATGTTCTGCACCACTTAAGGCAATTGGGGAAAACTTTCCCACAACATCAGAATGGATAAGACCTAATGGCTTGGTTACCATGCTATCACTTCCTGGGAATTTTTATCTTTTAATTTTCCTTTCCAGGCACACATCACATTTTTCTAGTGCTGCCTCTGAACACCACTCACCTGTGGCAGCTCCTGTAAGTGTCCAAACTGCCTGTGCCACACCTCCTTCATAACTGCAGTTCTTGCTGTTGCTTGCAAATTTCCTTGAGTCACTGTATGTTCAGCATCATCACCACTTATTGCTTTGAATATTTCCACATTATCATTCATCACCACCATGCACCCTTAGGTAATCCTAACCTTCCTTCTCTTAGAATCTAATCTCCTACCAGATATTAGGTTACACTATAGTCCTAGAACATAAAAAACATTTGTTAACTCAATTGTCCCACCACCATACTTCTACTTTAGCTTCATTTTCATAGATCCTATCCCTTCAATCTCTACAAACTGTCCATTTACCAGCTCGACCATACCACACACATCACTACTGAAGTTTGTCATGATATTCTTAAATAGTGTAATATGGTGGGTTGTAGCAGTATCTAGTAACAAACAGCTTTCATTGTTTGACCAATTCACAGTCCTAGAGCACAGAGCCTCAAATTTTTATGAGTCTGTACCTTTGCAAACTCGGTTCCCCTTGCACCACTTTCTGGCCCTTGGATTACACCTTCAGACTTTCCTGCAGCAGTGTTGTTCCTGGAAACCTTGTGGCAATATCTAGCTAATTGTCTTGGCTCATTGCATGCAAAACATGCATTATTCTTTTGGTCCCTTGCTCTGTTATCGAATCTCCTTATCTTAAAAGAGTGATATCTGCCAGACGGCTGCTGCCTTACTAACATGGCTTTTGCTTCCTCCATGTATCCCCCAAAGTCTTCATCATGCTTGAATATTTTTTCTTCACATAACAGATTGGCCATCACAATTGCTGTGTAAGTTTATCCTCATCATTCTCCAATGCTCTGACTAAGCAATCATATTTTTCCAACAGAAGCCCCATTAATAAAAACATGGCTAGAGCCTTATCTGCAAAATTTAGCACTCCTTTAACTAGTTTCCAGATAAGGTTTTGAATTTCTGAACAGTAGTACCTCTATCTTACGAGCACGGATATAGTGAGTACAGCAATGTAACGACACAACATTCTTAGGAACTGTCACAAAAAAAAGCAAAATGAAAGTAGTCACAAATATAAATTATTTGAATATGTTTGCTATCATGCAGCAATAACATACTATAGGTTGTGTGGCTACTGTCAATTGGTAGGCCACAGAGGAATGAGGAGGAGGGGGGGACCCGAAAAAACTTAAACTTGGGCTGGAACACTTCCAAAGAGCACGCCTGGTGAGTTAGGCACATGAAAGGAAGTGGTGAACCCTGTCATCTTTCCTACCCGCACACCACGTGCCATTATCAAAGAATAACTTTCTAAATACTGCACACATAGTAACAGTGACAGGTAATACAGTAAAACCTCGATAATTCATAATTCAAAATGTTTGAGGCTAAAATTTTTTACTTTGAATTACATATTTGAATTATCTGAAATAAAAAAAACATATTTTGGTTGATACGTATTTGCTTAAAGCAGGTATTCCCCCCCCCCCCAACCATTAGCAAATTGTGTTAACATCACAGAAGTTTACAAAAATTTTTTCTCGGAAATAAGGCTACATAAATGGCGCCGTTGGTAGGTGGATCTGAAAGAACATGAGTCGTTTATGCATGCTGATGCACTGGGGTGGTTGCTAGCAACAAGATAAGTGCAGGCACACACATCTGCTACATCTCGTTTATGTTCTGAAAAACATTAATAAAATGGTGCGTACAAAAAACTGTCGGTATGTCTGTGATTAAGTGCTTTAAACCCGGATGTATTATACATGTCCAAGGCCAAGATGTGTGGCAGCGATAACGGCAGTAGTAGGTAGTAGCACGCATATCACACATTACACAACCCTTATACTTAACAGATGTACTGTCTTGTCTTTCCATTTGCAACTTGCTTCTATTAAACTTCAGCAGTGACAGTCATATTGGGGTGTAATAGTTTCAAAAGGTTGATACAGAAAAGCAAATAGAAAAGGGAAACTTCTCTTTGGACTTGAAAACTCGAATAAATACAGATTGTAGGAAGGGAAAAAAAGAAGAGCAGTTTCAAAATAAAACTTGTTTCGCCTAAATTCAGCACACTATTAACTGACCACATAAGCAGCAGCTATAAGCGTTTGCAGCAAAGTTAAAAATTAATGGCAAATTACAGTGACTGCCACCAAAATATGATAAAACTATAACTATCTTGGCAAAACATAAGAATGGAACAGAGTATAAACAAATCATGATAATTATACATTTTATGGTCCCATATACACAGAGGTGACAAAAGTCATGGGATAGCAATATGCAAATATACAGATGGCAGTAGTAGCGTGTACAAAATGTATGAATGGGGAGTGCATTGGTTGGGATTTCATTTGTAGTCAAGTGATTCATGTGAAAAGGTTTATGACGTGATTATGGCCGCACGACGGGAATCAACAGACTTTGAATGCGGAATATAAGTTGGAGCTAGACGCATGGGACATTCAATTTCGGAAATGGTTAGGGAATTCAACAGTCCAAGATCCACAGTGTCAAGAGTGCGCCGAAAATACCTAATTTCAGGCATAACCTCCCACCATGGACAACGCAGTGGCCGACCGCCTGCACTTAATGACTGAGACCAACGACGTGTGCGCAGAATGGTCAGTGTTAACAGACAAGCAACACTGCGTGAAATAACCGCAGGAATCAATGTGGGACATATGACGGACGTGTCCATTAGGACAGTGCGGCAAACTTTGGCTGTACTGGGCTATGCCAGCAGAAGACCGACTCTAGTGCCTTTACTAACAGCATGAAATCGCCTGCAGCACCTCTCCTGGGCTCGTGACCATATCGGTTGGACCCTACACGACTGGAAAACCGTGGCTTGGTCAGATGAGTCCCAATTTCAGTTGGTAAGAACTGATAGTAGGGTTCCGCTGTGGCGCAGACCCCACGAATCCATGGACCCAAGTTGTCAAAAAGGAACTGTGCAAGCTGGTGGTGGCTCCATAATGGTGTGGACTGTTTTTACATGGAATGGACTGGGTCCTTTGGTCCAACTGAACCGTTCATTGACTGGAAAGGGTTATGTTCAGCTGCATGGAGACCACTTGCAACCATTCATGGACTTTATGTACCCAAACAACGATGGAATTTTTATGGATGACAATGCGCCATGCCACCGGGCCACAACTGTTCGCAATTGGTTTGAAGAACATTCTGGACAATTCCAGCGAATGATTTGGTCACCAAGATCGCCCGACATGAATCCCATCGAACATTTATGGGACGTAATCGAGAAGTCAGTTTGTGCACAAACTCCTGCACCGGCAACACTTTTGCAATTATGGACATCTATAGAGGCAGCTTGGCTCAATATTTCTGCCAGGGACTTCCAACGACTTGCTGAGTCCATGCCATGTTGAGTTGCTGCACTTCGCTGGGCAAAAGGAGGTCCGACACGATATTAGGAGGTATCCCATGACTTTTGTCGCCTCAGTGTATACACTAACACTAGTAAATTTCCATCAGGAGCTTTCTTGCTGTGGTCTTCCACAAAAGAGTAATTCCCACACCAGCCTTCTTTCCCAATACTAGCAGCTGTCCAGCACTTCCCTCCCCATTTTGCTGTGACCCACATTCCTGTCAGCGGGATATCTTTGTCCCATGAGACAACCTTGGGGTGAGTGGCATCTCACTCCTTCACAAAACAGGAAGAGGACAATGTGGCAACTACCTGTGGGGAACAAGCATACAACATCCCTGTTCAGCCATTCTTATCTAATGCCTCCTCAGACACATTCCGCCACATCAATTTCCTGAATTATTTAAACATTTTGCTGAAAGAATTTGCACATTATACTGTATGTTCCTTGCACTCACATTATTTTTAATGTAAAAGGCTCTGAACATGAATTAACGGATGCTAAAAATTACAGTACGCGGCACTGGTGAAACTGATTCCCCTTCAATACAGTACCGCATATTCACATCCCCTCTTTAAATTAGTTGCCTATCGCTGTGTAGCCAGGCAGAGCTGCATTCTCAGACACAATAAGTTGTACAGAAAAATATTCATCGCAGGAGCATCTGAAAGAGCGAGGTAGCAAACTAGAATTGTGGGTGCCCAAGCAAAGAGATACGGAGATAATACAATGTAAAGTAGCTGCGAAAAAATCAGCGACCACCCGTTCCAACTCCACTGGTTCATTCTTCATCACCTCTTTTTTCTTTGGTTAGGGGCCAAGGATGTCATGCTGGTTGCTATGCAAATTAAACTATCGCCCTCCTTGCAATACATGTATGAGGAAAAAAACGAGGCCGCTATACTAGTCGTGTTCCATATCACTGACTGAAGATACTAAGCAGCCAGACTTTCTCCCTCCAAGCCAAATGTTTACACATGAATCAGCACCATAGCAATGGGTATTTTATTTAGTAGATGTCTTTACTTTGAAGTGAGTAATAATACAGTATAAGTTATACAGTATAATACAGTATACGTATAATAATACAGTATGAGTTACGTTGTGCAGTGTTGAAAACTTTTTTTCAGCCATGAGAGGTTGTTATTCATACTTCTGGGGCATCATTTCATTCTTAAAATGTCTACATTTTTAATTAAATGAATATATTATTTAAATTGAATTTTTTTTTAAGCCAGAGGCAGTTAAATATGAACATAATGCGTTCTGTAAAACTTCATGCTGCTCAATGATTTTTTTTTACATTTTGGGTGACAAGGGGAGAGTAAATATATGCTTATGAGGTATAATTTAATTTGGAAGACATCAGCCTTTTAAATAATATCAATATTTAATTTGAAAAACATTATATTTTTATGCCATTGATAATTAAACATCAACTTTAAGCAAAAATGCACTTTAAACATCATTTCTTCATTTTTTGTGCTTTAAAATTGGTTATTTTTTAATTCTGTGAGAACAGCGATCTTATGATGGTATTCACGGGAATACTTGTACGATCAGAGTTGTACTTTATATATTCTAGCATTGTAATGTCGTCAGTTTTGCTATTGCTTACAAATTATTTAATAGGCATGTGCAAAAGTATTTTTTTTAATGCAAAGCAAAGTCAAAGCGATGCTTGCATCATGCAAAGGAATTTCAAAGAAAAATTGAAGTCGAAGGATTAAAAAATATATATATTAATTTATAGTAGGCTACAGTTTTCAAGTTTATTCAACTCATTTGTACTGTTACTGCCAAAAAAATGTATGCCTACTAGACACTGAGCAATGGAATAAAACATATCCTAATCTTGTACTGCTGAAAAACTGAAATATCAAAATCTGCAAGAAAGTAATCATTATACATTAAGATACCTACTAACTTTATAAAAACCACCATACTCCATATATCCAGTCTCATTTGGCACCACTACCTCACAGTGATATCAGCAGGTGACTATCAACATTTGGCTCCTTCCCTTTCCTCCTCCAAGGACCCTTGTCAATGTCAGGCTAGATAGTAAACTTGCTGGATGGTGATGGCATTAGGGCCTCATATCAAGAGAGTTATGCCACTTTCACTGCTTACAAGGAAAGTGTGAAGTTCTTCCAAACATAGGTATCAGCTGTGGTATGTATGTCAGCCCAACTCCTGCACATGATAAATGCGTTAACTGTTATGACATCGCTACATGTCAAAATTAGAAAGGCAAAGAAACATGAATTTTTCGAGACAGGAAATTCACACTGTATTTGTGTTATGTTGTCACCCTCCAATTAAACTGCCTTCCACTGGTGTGTGTCAGGCATGACATCTTGTCAGCCTAACAAAAGAGAGCAGGAGAGAAAGAAAGAAATAAAGGGACAAAGGAAAGTGCATGGCTGTAAAAACATTCACTCCCTCCCCTTCCTTACCAACAGACCCTCATCAATGTCAAGCTGGTAGATTATCTTAGCAGGGTGGAGCTTGGGATAAAAACTACAAACTTTGTTTGAAAAACAGTGTAAGTTGAGCATTTTTCCATTGAAGTTTTCCTTTCCCAGCATGCTTCCTTCCATGGGAAAACTTTCAAAAGGCTGGCACAGCTTTACAACCACTGGAATGGGAATGTAAATTATTCACAATTTTCTCATAAAATATTCGAAGTTGGAATGCCAATACTGCCTGCTGGTTTTGATACTAGTTTCGGTGGAAAAAACACTTGGCGAAAATCTTTGACTTTTCACTCAAAGATATTTTTTTTTCAAAAATGAAGTCGAAGGTACAAAAGTTTTTGATTCGACTTCAAAAATGTGAAGCTTCGCACACCCCTATTATTTAAGGATCATGATAATTTGGAGTAAACCATAATGTGTGAATGCCTTCTAAAACTATGCATATTTTGCTCACTAGCTCACAGTTTCCAATGTCATCTAAATAAGTTTTTCTCAGAGCTAAAGTTAAAATACTTAATGCCTGGTCATTTTCTGTCTTTCTTTTGTAGTTAGTTCCTTGGAGTCTTCACCATGCACAGGATCAATAGCATCCCAACAATCCTTATGTTTTTGTTAAGCAGACACTCGCACCGACCACTGAAAATAATTGTCTTTACCAGTATTCAGTAATAGTAACATGAATTCCTCTAGTTGAGCCATAGTTGTAATTTACTTACATTTTTTTTTTTTCGTGATCATGTCTAATACACACACATTTCTCTATTCCCGCACATGCAACCACACACAAAAACCAAAACTTTATTAGTAATGTCTGGGCCCATAACCTGTTATTTATATATGCACTTGGTTGCTTCTAAACATTTATATTTTAACTGGTCAACATTGCCAAGACAGAAAAAACCACCTACACGCCTGTAGGTGCCTAAAATACATAAGAAGTATACACACAAAAAAACATGCTTCCAACCTTACCAGCTGATGGGCAACACACATTAAAAGAATTTCATTCCTCTTAAAAACCTTCTCAGAATTTATTTCTCAAACATTCATCGAGCATTCCCCACTCATTCTTCACACATTCCTTACCAATGTTTAAAAAAAAAATTGCTTATTTCTAGAGTATTATGCAATAATTCCTTAGAAATTCCCCACTCATTCCTTAAACATTACTCAAAAATTCTTCAAATATTGCTCAATCAATCCTCAAACATTCCCAACTCATTTCCTCAAATATCAATCTCTCATTCCTCAAACACTTTTCACTCATTCCTCAAACATTCATCAGTCATTTTTCAAATATTCTGCTCACATTCCACAAAAATTCCTCACTAATTCTTCAGTGTTAAATGTTTTGAGCAAAAACTGGACATTTTATCAAAGCTTCTTTATCTTTATTTTACCACACTAAAATCTCAAACCATGGCCATCTTTTTTACACATTAAAACTGAAAAAATAACAAGCTGACTACCAAGGTACCAACCTAGAAATTTTATTGCCTCTATCAGCCCCACCTCAATAAAATTATTTTATTATTTTCCCAAACAGAGCCAACAAGCTTAAAAAAAAAAAAAAAAAAAAAAAATTTCAATTAAGACCCAAAACCTGAAAATGCGACAATGTTAAACACACAATTCACTCAAGGTCCATAAGTTTAACAAATTTCAAAAGAAGAGTTTTACTCAAAGGTTTGGTCATCACTGATCATTTCATGAGCAAAAAGATGGCAAATATCAACATGTTTCAAGTTTCAGACGTTTATGGTTTTCGGGGCTCTTTGTAACTCTAATAGCAACTTGATTGTCTTCATATATCACCACAGGTTCCTTTTCTTTTGAAACTCCCAGATCTTGCAGGACACCTCGTATCCAACATGCTTCAACTGCTGCAGAACTGAGTGCCCTGTACTCAACTTCATTAGACGATAGGGCTACAGTCAGTTGCTTCTTGGAAGTCCAGGTGACTTTGCTTCCTTGAAGTTGAAAAACAAAGCCAGAAGTAGATCTTCTTACTTCCAAGTGTCCTCCCCAATCTGCATTCACATATCCACACCACAGCTGCTGTTTTTCAGTTGCTTGACACAAGTGTCAGATCTAGTTTCCCTTTAATATAGCTTAAAACACGTTTTAGAGCAGTCCACAACTCAATACTTGCTCAACTTTGATATCTACTCAGAACACTAAGAGTTGCACTCAGATCTGGTCTTGTACCAACGGCCACATAAAGAAGACTTCCTATCAACTGTCAGCATTGAGTTTCCAAAGCTTTGTTTTATTCTTCATGTTGGCTGTTTATACTAAAAAAAGGATCCATTGGAGTACAAACAGGGCGGCACTCTTCTATTCCGTATTTCACAAGTGATAATTTACAGAATGGGGTCTGATTTATTTGCTGTGTTTCTGTCTTTAAGTATTGTGATATGCAGATGCCTAAATAATTTGATGCCATCTTAGTTAGGTCTTTCACTTTTAAATTTTTCACACAACTTGCTTTCAAATTCTGGATCTCATAATTTCCTACAATCAGGAGATTGTCCGCATTACTAACACATACAATCTTTTCTCACTAGTTATCTCGACATACAAACAGTAATCATGCTTCGATCTTTGAAAACCTTCATTCTCCATAACTTGATTATATTTATCATTCCAACACTTGGGTGATTTCTTTAATTCATAGATGAATTTATTCAGTTTGTACACTGTCTTATTATCCCCTTCTACACCCTCTGGTTTTGCCATGGGTGTCACTAGTGTCATCATACAGGAAAGCACTTTGAACATTTATCTGAAATACTGGCAGGCTTAAATGAGTTGCTGTTGCTAACAAGATTTTTAGTGTTCCCAACTTGGGTACAGAAGCATAAACCTCACCCACAAAAAAATTACCACACTGCTCAATACCTCTTGCAAAAAGTCGCAATTTATACTGTAATGGTTGACCTTTTTCATTCCGCTTTAACCTAAATACCCATTTGCCACCTACGATACAGCTGTTTTCAGGAGGTACAACTTCTGTCCAAGTATGGTTTTCCTTTATTGAATTCAATTCAATGTCAATAGCTTCTCTCCACTTACCACTTTCACTACTCTTCAATGCTTCTTCATTTGTAAGCAGTTCATTAGCAATAAAGAAATTGGTTTTGTACTCATTGAAATCATTTGGTCAAGTTTGATCCCGCAGTCCACATTTCTCGTTGCCTAAACTTTCCTCATCAGGTTTACCTCCAGTGTGCTCAGGAACTCCTTACCTTTCTTCTTTCATTTTGAAGCCTTTGAATCACTCTTCTTTAGTTTCACTATTAACGGAATACTGTATTACAATCTCTTCTTCTGCAACTTCTGGCTGCAAAACCTCGTCTTCATTCACAAAGGAAATTTTATTCTGAATAATGGTTTCTGTTTCTTTCAAGGCTCCATCATCTAACTTAAACACAATGTTTCTTGAAATCACAACCTTTCACTGGTTAAGTACATTGTAAAAGTCTTACAATTTTCTTGATACCCTACAAACAATCATTTCATACTTCTGGAATCCCACTTCCTCCTTTCTTCTTTTGGAACATGCATGTAACGATTAGTCCCAAACACTTGTAAATGCTTGATTTCAGCCTCTGAACTAATCTACAGTTCATAAGGAGTCTTTCCCTTGACTGAACTCGTGCCTGTCCTATTGATGATATACACAGCAGTATTAACTGCTTCTGCCCACAGG
Organism: Clitarchus hookeri; assembly: GCA_002778355.1. Classification (NCBI taxonomy): domain Eukaryota; kingdom Metazoa; phylum Arthropoda; class Insecta; order Phasmatodea; family Phasmatidae; genus Clitarchus; species Clitarchus hookeri. The sequence continues at coordinate 578,797 of NQII01000605.1, read as the reverse complement.
TTTATTTCCAAAATTTTGGCTTCAAGCATGGATCTGACTGCATCAACAACTGTTCTTATTTCTCTCTCCAATTTCCCATTTTACTCAGGGTAGTATGGTGCTGACTTCTGATGGTGCAAGCCAAACTCTTCAGTTAGTTTTCTGATGTCTTGACTTACAAACTCTGTATCATTTCCTGTTCTCAGAATTTTTACAGAATTCCCAGTATCATTTTATGCTAGACTTAGAAAACTTTTAATTTTCTCTTTAGCATCTGACTTGCACTAATTCAGGAAAAACACAAAATTGTACTTTGAAAAATCATCTTTTATGAAGAAAAAATATTTGGAGCCACCTAAGGGTGTGGTTTCCATTGGGCCACACATGTTTGCATGAACTATTCAACAGATTTTACTAGTTTTATCTTTACTAGGTAGAAATGCTCTGCCGTTTTCCTTTTACACAAGCCTCACAAAAGAAATCCTCATTCTCTTGTACTGCTGAACAATAATGTTTCTAAACACTTGCCACTTGCTTTATGTTTTTATGCAATAACTTTTCATGCCACCTTTTTATAGAAGGTGCTTTCACAACAGCTGCAGAGTCTGGCAAATGCTTGAACATCATATAAAGTTTTCCTTCTTGTGTGCCGAATGCACACATTTTACCCGACTTCAAGAATTCACACTTTCTCTCTTTCTATTCAATTTGATAACCCTTTTTCAGTGCAGCTACAAATGAAAATAAATAAAATAAATTTAATGTCTCGAATAAGTAACACACCTGTTATCTCAGAAATCTGCCAAGAGCTCCCATTAAAAACTTCAACCCTAACACACCTAATTATTTTGGCTACCAGCATTGACCCATCACCAATCACAATTTGTTTTTCTTCATCCAACAAACTGAAGTCTGAAAATAGGCTTCTCTGAGCACACATATGTTTGGATGATACACTGTTAATGTACCAGCTTTGACAATCCACACTTTCACTTAACATTGCAGCACTGATAAAAGCATTCGTATGCTTTTTTTTTTTTAGTTTTACGGTAACCATTATTAGAAATAATTTAACTGTTTTCTCCCCTAACATCATTACACAGTCCTTGATAACATGTCCTGGCTTCTTGCAATAAAAACAAAGAGATCTTCCTCCTATATTATCAGTTTTTGGCTTATTTTTGAACCAGTTTGCCTGTAAATGGCCAGGATTACCACAATTATAAGACTTTGACCGGTTAGGTCTACATTGTCTTTTAGAAAACAGAGCATTTTAATGGCTGTCTTTTCCCATTACGCATTCTTCTTCTATTAACAAACATGCTGTTAACTCTAACAATTTCTGATCTTTAGTCGACACAGATTCCCACGCTGACACAAAGTGTTTATACTGCTCTGGCAATGAAACTAATATTTTCATCATCAGCATTTGTTTAGATAATTTTTCGCCAAGTTGTTTCAACCTACCATCCAAATCTTGTATCTTCGAAACCAAAACCAGCAAAACCTTCACCTTCATACCTGAGTTGCAACTGATACAGACTTACTTCTGATTGCTGTTCAAAAATTGATATCAACTTAGTTCACATTTTGTGCGCAGATTTGCACGTCAAAAGGTCTCTCATTGGTCCCTCTTCCAGCCTTGTTACAATTATTTCCTGAGCCTTGCTGTCTTGGGCGGTCTATTCTTCTAACTGTTTGTTAATTTCTTGTTGTGAACTGCCGTCTGCCACAAAAGGATTAAGATCTTCTCCAGAAACAATACCAAATAAACCTCTTGACTTTAAGACCACAGTTATCTGAAACTTCCACATGCTCCAATTTGTGTCATTTATTAACTTAATGTAGTTACTAGAATCCGTGATGGAAGCTCCCTCAATTATCAACAAAAACCTTCACACAAAGCCCATAAATATAAACTTAACATCACATTAAACATCTTCGTTACTTATTCAATAAAATAAGTGTTATATGTGCGTTATCTGGGCCCATAACCTGTTAAACGTTATAAGCAAAAACTGGACATGTTACCAAAACTTCTTTATTTCACCGTACTAAAATCTCACGTCACTCTAGCACCATGGCCATCTTTGTTACACATTATAACTGAATAAAACACAGCTGACTAACAAAGTACCAACCTAACATTTATAAGCTAGAAATTTTATTGCATCTAACATTCTTATATTCCTTACCCATTCCTTAAACATTCATCACTCATTACTCAAAAATGTAATACCTGTTTATAGCACACACTCACCTCCAGGAGGAAAAAACTGTCCTTTCGTTCGCTTCTCAACTCTACTTTCAATGATGTCTTGAATATTATTTGATGAAGTCTGAAACAAATTTTTAATCAATGTAGAAACAAAGTAAGATAAGCACATTTTATATTTTTGGGTTCAACAGTATCTGGTAATTACACAAAATTGCATTCGTTGGCAAAAATAATCTTAAAAAAAAAAAGTTGCCTTGCAATGTAAAAGACCATTCCCAATCACCACTGCAACATATAATTATGTCCTATAACAAGCATGCCACAAGTGAAAGGAAATGCAGTATAATGAGGGAATTTATCAAATACTAGATAATTTTTAAACGCATTCACATATACTGTCAGGCTGGAGATACCTTATGCCGGTTGCAAGAACTGATGTTTCGCCACATATTTCAGTAGGCATCTTCATGGTACCTCAGCACTATAGTGCATAGAGTTCAGAAATCCTGAAGAAGCCCACCAAAATATACAGCAAAACATAAGTTCCTGCAATCAGCAAGAAGCAGCTTCTACCTAAAAGCTAGGATATACCAGGAACAATACAATTATATAACACAATTATATAGGCTGATTTAAGAAAAACATTAGCAAGTAAACAAATACAAACACCCACATCTGATATTCTAATGAGTAAAATAGAATGACAACAACTGATATCAGGCAAAAAGAAACATCACCACAACATGCTTAGTGACTACATTGGTGGTGGCAATGTTGGTAATTATAAGGTTAAAAAATTATAAATAATTTGATACATTTTCAAGTTACTCAATAAAATACACTGGTATGCAAAAATTAAGTAATGGACAAGTTTTCACGTGTAACATCTTACAGTAGTGATACAACTAGGTACAAAACATACCATAACATCGTTGAAATGAATAAAACTGGCCAAGAAAGCAAACCACACAGGATGCAGAGCACCATTAATCAAAAATGTGTTCCAAGCACAACAGGACAGAAGACAGAAAATTCCAAGTGACACGCAGCACATATATATATATATATATATAAATAAATATAAATATATATAGACACACATATAATGCTAAAGTACGGCATAAAATAGGTATCTGTTTAGTAGTTCCACTATCAATAAGTACATACAGCCTACCTAATATTGTTATGAAAATAAGATTTTCTGGCTTGGAAAATTATGTTTGATACTTGTAAAATAGCTAAAATACACAGGATTTAATTAGTAAAAGCACATAGATAGTTAAACAATAGCTATTACTAAAGTCTGCAAAACTGTTTTATGTTTTGCAAATTATCACTGTGTGGCACACTACAAGGAGCCTTCCAGAGACTGGTCTAAAATACCACAAATGCCGATGCTCCAAGTCACCAGCCGGCATTCAAGTCCATTTGAGTGTAGTGTGGTACAGAACAGGACCAAAGCAAGTAATAGTTATGTACATTACAAAGCCAGCAGTTTGCACAAAAAACCCTATTAAAACTAGTATCTTTTATATAAGAACACCGTCTGAGAGTTTCATCGTAATCTCCGACACAATTAATATATATAACCAGCACCTACAAGATAAAAGAATTATGAAAATAATGAGCTATGTTAAGCAAACCAACATAGCCAATTACATTGTTAGCTGCATTTTAGATGCTATTGCAAACATTAGTACAAACAACTGAAATACATAATTTGTAAAACATTTCATGAGCGTTCAGAAAATGTCCCTTTCACAAAGCCACCAATTGCAGGAACATCAAACATTTTTGCACAAGGCAATTAAAAATAATTTACACATTTTAACACATATAAAAATCCCCTGATCTCTAAGAAAATTCCAAGAAATTTCTATGTTTTAACCGGCTGATTAAAATTCCCTGAATTCTCCCTCTTTTCCATGTTTCCCCTGTCTATAGCCACCTTGAAAAAGCACTTGCCGAGCTCTCCAGTCCTTGTAATCTCAGTACCAGAGCAAATCCCATCTCTGAGGGGTGGATATCAATTGTACATACCACACTGGTTGCACAAGCAAACAAACCACCTGTGTGCACTCTCCTGGCCACGGTGACATGCCACGGGCGACATTCGTGATCCATCTTGAGCCTCTACTTCAGCTGCATTCCTATTCCCTCCCTCACTAAGCCTCGCTGTTGCGCAAATATCAGGTCCATCACCTATAAGTAAGCCTTTGAGGTCCGCTGCCACATGAACACAGGCAACCCACGTTGCATCTGCACCTACCTTGGCAGCCTGGTTATGTTCTACTCCTTGGAGCGGCCTTCTAGCCTGGAGTACCAAACATGCATCCCGCTTGTGCAGTGAAGGAGCATGCTATCTTTTCTCCTCCATTGCTCTCCCTTCCACACTCACCCCCGGCCAGACAGGTATATGTAGAACTGGCACAAGCCCCTCAGGTCAGTTCGCTTACACCTGCCTAGCAGATCTACTGCTCACCTTGTTGTCCAGCTGCCAAACATATTTTCTAAGATTCACATGCAAAACTGTCCATTATGCTCTGTGTACTAGCCGGTCTCTCTTGAGGTCTACTATCATCACAATATTTTGCAAATGTAAATACACCTACAAGACCTGACATATTACATACTGGCAATCTCAATTTTTGGCGAGTGCTTTAATTTTTGAATCTATAACTTTAGATTCCCTTTGAGCTTCTTCCATTAATTTAGATTTCATTGCTTCTAATTATTTATAGCTACAACATTCATCTTCCACTTAGCTTCTCCATACTCTTTTGAAGTTTGGCTTCTTTTTTTATCTTCCAGTGCTACTTTGTAATGTGAATTGGCATTTTGTGCAGCACGAATCATATTCAATCCCACCAACAGCTGCCACTGCATCGTAAATTTGCCGATGAGCAACCAGGGTTTCTTCTCTTATATTTTCTACTAAACAGTCTGCATTGACTGGAAACCCTTTTTCAATGTTAGCATTGCCGTGTAAAGAATCAGAAGCAACTGAATAACTTTCCTGATTTTATCGCACCTTTCATGGGAGTTATTTAGCAGCTGCATTCAAAACTGTCAAATGCGATCTTTTTCCCTGTTGAATGTGTTTAGTTGCTCTGAAGCACTCAAACAAATCTAACTGTATTTGCTGGCAGCCTTGTCTGCAGTGGTCCCATCCAGCCAATTTTTGTTGACTAACATTTCAAGAAGACCATTCAAATACTAATGTGCTAGATCCTGGTCGGCAGCTACAGATAGATTTAAACACAAAAAATTCTTTGTGAGTTTGTATTTAAGAGGAGACCTCTCCATAATTTTCAGTACAAAGTTCTTAAGAATCTTTCTGCAGTTGCTCCTAAATTCCCAAATCTGCAAATCCTTTATGTCTCTGGCTTTTCTTGTTTCGTGTTTGGTTGCGAAACCAATTTCTATGGTTTTAAAAATAAGAAAATTTCCAGTATTCTCAACATTCACTGCAACTCCCGCCAATTTTGGTTTCACAAAGTGCTTCATAACCATAGTAACCATTGAGCTAAGAGCAGAATACAGACAGGGGGAAAGAGGCCAATATGATTGAAATTCCTGAAGGAATGGTTCAACCTCACACGCAATGGTTTTAAAGAATGCCAATTTTGGACCTAGCAGTGGATCTTTGACATTTTGCACGACAGTAGAGAAACTTGTTGACAGTGGCTTTGTCTTAGTTTTCTCTACTTCAGTTACAATAGTACGGAGATGAGGTAGCATATCAAGAGCCCTCTGAGGAACACCAGCATTAGCTAACCGGCGGACAGCACAGAACTTCAAGGGGAATCTATCATACTTGGTGAATGAAGTGTAGAGTGCATGGTGAGGAGGCATATCTTTGAAAATATTGTATAAAGCTCTCAAAAATATAATACTACTCCATCCACTTGCAAGTATACCAACTTTAAATAAAAGTATTGTGCAAAGTGTGGAAACCACAACTACCTAAATCCAATATTATCGGATTTTCTACAGAATCTTCTCTTACGAAACCTTAAAATCATTGAAAAATTTATGGTTAACACTGGGGCCATCCATGGAACCCTGTAAAATGTTCCGAAAATCCAGAGGGGGTAGTGCTTAAAGTAATGACTTCAGAGATCACTAGTTTTGCAGTTTCCCTGAAATGACTATGTGTAGTAGCATGTGATTACTTCACCTTTACCACTTTCCCAATATTGCACATTTATATCCATTTGTTGATGCTGGCACACCATGTTCAATAATTTATCAAATTCGATAACAAAATGACGACATTTTGTAACTCTTGAAGAAAGAAGCAAAACCAAATAGTAGAGTGTATCCAATTTTAGTTTGCTGAAGTTGCATTCTTGATGCTATTTCACTGTCTGGAAACATAAGTTTAAAGATACTAATATCTTTACCTGCAGTTCTAATCAACTTGTGTGTGAAACACACTCAAGGCACCACAATACTTCAGCTCTAACGATGTTCTCATTGAAGAAAAGACAAATTTATAATTTTCTTTTGTATTTAATTGTTCTCTACAGAAATGCTGCTCTTTTTCAGAAGGACAAACACTCTGACAAGGCTGACTTATCAGACTTGCTGTTGATGTACTGGGAAGAACAGATGGCTATGCCAAAAAAGCACCAATTTGCAAAGAATTTTTCGTAGCATTTATCTGTTCTTTGTGCTTCATGCCACCCATGTGGCTTGTGAGAGCCTGTCATCCCATGCTGCTTATAGAAATCTTGGTACCTGAACACACGCTGCATTTTGCTGAATACTTGTCATTGGTAACTTCTTGAATCCAAAATTTTTATTCTGGATCAGTAAGCCAGCGTTTTTGAAATGCTGTCTTTCCATGCTTCACTTTTAACACTGACATTTTGAGTACCTGCAAAACAAACACGTATACCTATACTAGCCTACCTGGTTTAAAAAGTATCTTAACAGAAGAAATAATGACTGACATGGCAATTATCTGAAATTCCTATAAACATATATCAAATTTTTAAATCCTTGAAATATATACACACATAATTTATTTCTATTATTCATTTATAACACAGCTCAACTGAATAAAGGTTGTTTTAGTAACCATGTTAACAGGCTTTCATTAACAAGGCAAGAGGTAAAAAAAAGTAAGAATTTCAATTACATTTCTACTGTTTGTTTGGTTCAAAATAAACTGTGCTTCTGCCAAATCACTGTTTTTATATACCTTACAATTTTGTCGAAACGTTATCAGTTTTTCTTCATTGATAAGCACTATGCACACATCTAACATAATTCACAGCAAAATGTTGAGAATGTGTACAGGTAAGGAAAAGTAACAAAATTCATACTTGGGTCTTCTAATGACTACTTAAAAATTAAGAGAAAATTAATATAACATAAAAGTTATATATACAATTGCATACTATAGTAAACAGTAGCACGTAATTAATTATTGATTTAAAGTTTAAAAAAATACACAACATTTTGTCATAAGTTTACATTAAACTTCCTCCTAAGCGCATTTATAAAAATTAACCTGTATTTTTTTACCCCACTGCAATAAAAATATGAGTGGGTAAAGAAAAAGGAAATTTTTTTCTGCAGCGGGCTCTTTGTTTTAAGTGCAAATTCTACGTTGAAATCTTTATAAATAATATAATAAAATCACTAACATAGTCATAATCTACAATGAAAAATACAACAGATCAGGCATTAGGATTTAAAATACTCATAGTTTACTAGTAGACTGCAGATAGTAATGCTATGTTCTCAGCCTGCAGTTTGTTAAAGACGTATGTAGTTCTTTGCAAATAAAATACACAACATGCACCTTGTGTCAGTGTTGCACCTACCAAGGAAGTATTACTTCTAAAGATGCATTTTGATTAAATATCACTTTTTGTTAAAAAAAAAATTGTTACGTGAAGATTTTGTATAAATAAATGATTACGTATTTTTGTAATTTGCTTTTTACGAACTTTAAAGCTTACAAATTACCAAAGACAAATACCTAAACTGCCGCTACTGTTAGTTTTGCTGTATTAAAACATCAAATATGCACAAAACGGGACTAACTGTAATAAACAAATGAATGCATGTGACACTTGAAATAACTATTTTGAGAAGTTGCCCAATGATGTCAAAACAATGGAGGCATTATGCACTCACGTCATAACAGCCGCATAAGTACTTTTTTAAAGTGAAAATAACATAATGCTGATTTTTATGCAATCAATGATACATATTATTTTTCATATTTTTGTATGTTTATTACAAGTTATTCCTGTACATTAAAATCATTGCATGTTGCCTATTTATATCAACGTAACCTAACTGGCATTTTTTTTTTATTTTAGTTGAATCCAATAACATGTTAACGTAAGCTGGCAGCACCAAACACTTAAACTCTGTTGTATTAAATATTATATATATATATTTCCAGAGATACATCATTAACTTTCCTGAATTCTCTTATTTAAAAAATGATATTTCACAAAATAAACAATGTCTAAATTTCTGATGACGAAACATAACAGTTTGAAGACTTATTACATTGGAACATATGTTAGCTTAACAAATTTAAAACTACCGAGTATGTTCCAGCTGTGGTTTCCGGTTAATAAAATGCTTATGTGACATGATTTTGCCTTTAAAACTGGCGATGTTATTGTGATTTACTTTTCAATAGCACGCCTTTACAGCCTACAGCATTAAATCTTCATCATCTCCACTACCGTACCGAACCAACAATGTCTCTCTCATCTAGCAATATCGCCATGTGATAAAAAAGGGCCCTCTAAACTGCATAAAAACAGTACAATAATTACAGAATCCACAATTATTAAGACAAGTTTTTAAATATTATAAATGTATTGGGAGAAAATCCGTAGTACTAGATCAAGTACAGTTCACGTACTATAATTACAGGCAGTCCTCGACTTTCATACATTCCAGATTCGTACAACTCGCTCTTTCATACATGACATATTTACATCTCTAAATCAACTTTCATACGGCCAACTTGGTCTTTCATACATCTAGCAACCTACCAACATATTGATATAGCACTGTTCATTGCCATCTAACTCTGCCTGCCATGTTTTCCAGCCTTCGCCGATCATATGTTATAAATGTTTAGATATGGCTGTCATATTGTCACAGTACAAAAGTGCTCCTGTTAAAATAATATACAAGTCTCTGAAAAACTTTTACATAGTTTTTACAACCTACAAAATAAATTGTCATATTTGCACAACAATTTTACAGAAAGTAGAAAGTATATTTAATTAACTTATTTATTCACATAGTATGTACTTACAATCAAATATGTATACAGGTGTTAACAATAAACGTTTCGGGCAAGAAAGTATTGCACATGTATATTTATTTGGCATTTTCATTGAACTACTTGTTAAAAATAACATGTTTATCAATTAAATATATTATATTTCTACCAAAATTCATAATTTTTTCAATTTTCTTGTAACTTTGGAACGGAACCCCTCTTATTACATGCGTATATATGATTGAACTTTCATACATTCAACTTTCACACACATTTTCAGGAACACATTATGTATGAAAGTAGAAGACAGCCTGTATTTGACTTACCTTCAACAAAAAAAAAATTGCTCAACGCATCTTCAAAAAGTCACACACACAGAAATTTTCATGTCACATAAGTAAACAAACATTCACTCGTCACAAACACCTTCACAAAACTCTTCTATTCTACAGTTCTTGGTGCGGTGGTAGCTAACAGTGAAGCTAAACTTAGAAAAAAAATAGTTCTTGTAACGGATCCCGAAATCCTAGTACCCCAGTTGGTTTTATGACGAGAAATCATTCTAGTTGAAGCGAAATTCTCTCACTAGCATATGACAATATACGAGTTCTCGGATATAAACCCAGAATTCTCCTCATTTTTAAGAATTCTCTTACGATTAACAGGACTTGAGTTGCCTGCCTGGCCTGACCAAGGGTCGACTCGACAGTCTACACAAAACGTAAAAGGTAATAAAGATGTAACAGCATTCTGTTGTGTGTGTTTTGTCACAGGCGAGTCGCAACGGCCATAAATATCTCTTGACAGTTTATACAATGAGCCTACAAGGCACCGTATTGGCACCCATTTTTTCCCGGTTGACAGCTGACATTCATGCAGTATTCAAGGTTTTTTCCCTACGCTTAAATTTCACACATTTTTTTTCTGATTTTCCAGGATTTCCTGGTTAGTGATCACCCTGCAGTATCAACATTGCCACAGACATTGCCTAAACACCACCTAAAGCCCATCAGGCCAACTCTCCAACTTGGCCGTCAAACGTCAACTTACGTCACCCGGGGTATATGCCAGCTGAAGCCTATCAATCCTGCAGCTGTATTCACCCCTACTCGTGCTACTACTCTCTCTACACGTCCACAAGCCAAAAGACAAGTCACTGAGTTACTGGGGAAGGGCCCCAACCATTACCAACCCTGTGAATGGAGCAACAGCTTCCAGGTTTTGAGGAAGGAGAGGGTTGGCATCAACACCAACTCAGGTTGTGCATCAACTGTAAAACACAAAATTGAGTGTACAATTATGCATTGCATGTGTCTTGTAAACTCACCTGCTGGCTATAAAGTTGTTCCTGTCATTTGAAATGCTGTTCGAGCTTGTGAAATGATACTGTAGGCAATCCCAAACTCTTCAACAACACTAGTTACTCCTAAACCTTCTTCCAACTTCCCAGTGATTGTATCTCTGGTAAAGTCATTCAGATTTGGTTTTTGGGACAGTCTGTTGGTTATATCAAACATGAGACAGGAACTCAACATTGTTCAACCCAATGTACATTGTGCAATGTTTTTCACTGCAATGCTGAGCTTACACCACACTCATGCTTTATCCCCTCCACACACACCCACAATCATGTTGCATATATGCACACGCCTTACCATACTGGACCCTAAGCAATCTCATCCCAGCTTTCAGTTGGTTCCGCCTGTTAATTTCTCCATTTCATCCCTAATTTTTGCACACCAGTGTAGTTCCGGAAGATCTTAAAAAAAATGTAATATACATTATATAAAGAAACACATGCTATCAGTCATGATAAAATTAGTGATAGTTACCTACCTGAGCAGACATGTTGATAGTCAACAATGAGTAGCCTGTCTGGTCCAGTGAATCTAACACCATCTGCACATGAGACGTTTTACCTGAAAATCATGACACTAGATAATGATAAAGGTATCACCCTGCAAATTTCCAAAATGTTAATTTTCTTTAACTCATCTGACAATTCAAGTATGCACCACCGTTTCCATCATCAACATGTTGCATGGATTTCTACCAGCCTTACTGCTGTCAAATTCATCAAGATAAGTGCATCACAGTAGACATATCAAAGAAGACACAATTATTCAAACTGTACACAAACATTCAGAGAAAGAAGGACTCTTTCTTTAGCATCATTACTGTAGACCACAACAATGGCATATTTATAAAGAGGAGAGAAGGATCTTGGGAGTTGAAGCGCATTCAAAAGTTTATAGTATGAAACTAAGCCTATACAGTATTATCGGAGGCAGCAACTGAAACCAGTAATTTACACTTGCATGCAATTTCCTTATAAAATTTATATTATTTTCTACACTTGGATGGTAGCAAACTTGCATACAGCCACTGGCTTGTTCAATTGTCTGAATAGATGAAAAAATTAATAAAAGAATATATGAACAAATGAATAATCAAGTTGACAAATTAACAAACAAAAGAAGTAGTACTTCTTGTTTAGGCACTAGTGGTGTTTATTATTGTTTGGGTTTGCTTCATTCTGTACACTTATTTATTTTGCTGAATTAACTGCAAAGTCCGGTCTTTACTTTCCTACTTACAGATCATTTTAGTATTGTGGTTTGCAATATTGTTTATCAAAGTGACTGAAGTAAAGGTAAGGGCATTTTATTACGTCTCTATAACTATCAAAGTTTCATTTTCAAGGTTCAGGAACTGCTCAGCAATGTTTGCAATTTATAAATTGCTTTAATTTATGTGCATGATATAATTTCAATTTGCTTGATAATATTGTTTCATTGTAAATCACATGTTAAAATAACTGTTGCTTTAATTTATAAGGTTGTTTAAAATGTATTTTGTACTGTGTTTCCGTACCCTTGAAACTTAATGCCTAATCAAACTTGAACTGCTAACTGTTTAGTTAGCAAAATATCCTTGTTTGCTTTTTCTTAATTCTTAGAATTTTTTAAAAACTCCATCATATGAAATTTGTTGAAGTGAGACGTAATCTTCCAAATTGACTGCATAGCAGTTCCCTGGTTGTAACCTCCCTTGCACCGTACTGTTTTCAAAAAGATGAAATGCCAAAAAGGGCAACTCATACGGTGAATCTACTACTGGACTGCTCATGAAAAGTGAAGAGCTTTATTTACTTGATAGATGAATGGTAGTGTGTAAATAAAAGCTTTTAAAGCATAACTAAATTTTTTTATTACTATGTAACTGTGATAAACAAACCCACATAAGTTAATCTCCTGTGGTTGGTTTACCTTCACACTTTATCTGAACTCACATGAAAGTAGTCCACATTTTAACAAACTTATTTTACATAATTACCAAAAAACAAACTATGTATATTATACATATACTTGTGTACCTGATTATGGGCATTCTATACTGATTATTTCCCAAGCTTCGTTCAAAATCATTTGACACCTGTTAGCTGTGACATGTGAATATGCAGCAGATGAAATGGCCTGTTATGAACATGACCCATGTATTAATGTAAGGTGGCATGTTCGACATTTACATAAAAACTCGCCATAAGAATGGTTACAAATATTTTTAATCATCTTTATTAGCAGCATTTGACGTCACCTTTGAAGCAAGTAGCAGTACTTGCAACTGAAACATCTCACACATCTGCCGCAAATTTGTTCAGTGCACAGGAGGAAACTTGTCATAATAAAACTTATAAGTTGCAAGAGGTAGTGCAGTTAAGACAGTGTGAGATAACTGCTGGTAAATGCCACACCTACATAATGCATGTCGTGTCAAGACATTACATTTGGGAAATGGATTGCATTGCCTTAGTAATAGATATAAATATTCACAAATACAAAATAAATCTCAAAGAAAAGAGAACAAAAATTATTTGAGTCTGCATATCAAGTTCATTACAGAAAGCAGCAAGAACTGTAAATAAGAAATACGGATAATATTGATACTTATATGATGTCTATTTAAAAAAAAAAATATCTGCAACAACATATCAACGTAGTTCTGGCAGCTATCAATCACTGTTGTTCATGGTGGAATTATATATCTATATTTGTTTACATCAGGACTAAAATAAGGGTGAAGGAAGTACAGTCGATTCTCTATGTACAGAAAATGCATGTACCGAAGAAAGGTAGGCACTGAAAATTTTCAGTGATCCCAGCAAAATTGCTAAAATATAAAAATATTATGAAATTATCGACTTTTATTGTTTATCGAATATTGCAGAGACCTAAAAATCTTTTGGACCCGTAACTTAAGATTTCACAAAACAATTGTTTGTACTTGGAGCATTAAATAAAATGAAACAAGTTATCTCAGTTATTGACGATGCATGGTTATCCTGTTAAATGGACTGCACCACAGAACAGTCCAGTGCTCTGCTGAGTCTGATATCTAAAAAGGTTACGGCAGTCATGGAGTATACAACTGTAATTTTCTATGGCACCAGATCACAGAAATTTTATTAAGATTAACTTTCACTCAAAATAGTTGTGCCTATCATCAATGTAGTATTTAAAAGCAAATGATTTTGCCTGAAAATGTTACGCAATACATTTTAACCAGTACTTATTTTTTGCAAAGGTGATTTATTTTGAATTTACAGGACATTCTTTCTCACAAAGTTTGTGTTTAATTTCTGTGGAAAACCATAATCACTTCTGTAATATTTTGCACTTGAAACATTAAACTCCTTGGTACAGATTACTACAACGGGAAGCCATCTTATCTGGTACTGCTCTAGTCAAAACACCGCTAATACACTAAATTACTACACTCCTCCCCTTCCTCACTATTTTTTTTCTGTTTCACTTCTTTTTGTTTTAAAAAATGAAGTGATCCACTACAGATTAAGTTTATTTGGTGGCCTCCATCAGGGCTGGGCAAAATAGTTAGTAAAAAGTGTAATTGAAATACAAAATAATGTGCAGAAAGAAATTAAAATATAAAATATATCGTAAAAAGTATTTGAAATACAAAATAAACAATAGTATTTGAAATACATAAAAAAATTGAAAATATTCATTAAATTTTACAAAACAATCACCAGTAAAATATTAAATTTTCATTATATTACTTGGATAAAATCTCATATTTCACACTGAATTGTATAGCATAAGTATATAAAAGAAATTTCAAGAATACTAATTGTTCAAAACTATTATCTGATAGTGATGCTGTACTAGGATTGAGGATGAAAACACCTAATAAAAAAAATCTTTCAACGAGCGCTGAAGAACATATGGTAGTGTTGTAATGTATGAAAAGCTTCTGCACTATTTGATAAAGATTGAAACTCATCATGGATGTCAACTTATCATTAAGGTACGTCACGATTTCCAACTCAATGTTATAATGCTTTTCCACTTCACTATTTGGGTTGGAAAAGATGTAAAAATTTTCTGCCAGATCATTATCTTCATTATGCAAGGAGATATTTGTATTAATTTGACTGGGTGCCACAATCTCTTCTTGCTCAGCAGCATATGTGCACAAGTTCTGGATTCTTTTTCTCTCCTGGTCGTTCAAGTCTTGAGGAAGCAATTTCATTTTGAACAAAGAGTGAAAACATGAGGCTAAAATGGGTTCATTTGCTATTTTTGAGATAGCATGAAAAATTCATTAAATCTTACAATCAGTGATTCTGTTAAGCTTTGCAAAATCTGTGCACGGTAACACATATATTTCTCTGCAAGACACTGAAGTTTGTATTTCAATGAAAATAATGTTGGAAGCAACTGACCATACAAACAATTCATTTCCAACTGTAGACAGTCAAGTGCCTGCACAACTGGTCTCATCACAACATACTCCTGCAAATATTCTGTTTCAGATTCCTTGAATTGACATGTCAACCATATTTTTTTAATAACTTCAGGTAACTTATTTTTATGCTCCATTAACTGTATTATGGAATCATAGAGTGAATTCCATTATGTGAGGCATGGATAAATCAGGCTGCAATTAATGATATCAGTAGTTATTTCAGATTTTTTGGTTGCCTGGAAAGATTCCAAATGGCAGGGTTATTAACTCCTTCAGTTAGGCCATATTATCCCAAATCACCTAGTATTTAAGGAGACATGGTTATAGCATTGTTTATTTTTATAAATGAATGAGAGAAACTTGCCATCAATTTTTACATCCATGTTTAACAGAACTGAAGACTTGATTCCAAACTCTATAAATGCTTTAACTAAATTTGACCCAATTGTCAGTGACGGTTGATACAAGTTTATGATGTGATAAGAAATACTCTGAGTGAATATCAAAAAACATCTCTGTAATTCTGTCATATGAGTGAATGCTTCTGAAACGTTTACAGTTTATAACAGCACTTTCTCTTTCCAATGTTTCTTCATTTATCTGAAAATAAAAAGAGTAATAGTTAACAGGCAAGAGAGTATCAATGACATGGCTGAAGGAGGCTTCCATTTTTGCTTGAACATCTCAAGAGTATTCATGCAGGCTCCATCCCCTTCAGACTCCATCAATTCCAGAAAGAGTTGAAACTCTGGCAAAGGTCGAAATGCAGACTCCAGTGCTGCTGGAAATCCCTGGAATGCCGCAGACTCACAGTTGAGCTCCTATTTAGTTGGTGCCACAGACACTCAACTCCAGTTCTCCCAAGCTTATTTCCTGCCCCTCTTCTTTTCCTCAGCTAGGGATGGTACTCTACTACTTAACCTTCTCTCCCTGACGTCAAACAGCTGTGTTCTTCCTATAACCCTGATTTCATCCCTTTCATTAGAGGTCAGGCCTATCAGGATGCAAGTGCATCAAATCTGACTGTTGAGAAAAATGCCATCTTTTTAAATTGTCCAAATTAACCAGCTTTGTAACATTTCGGATTTTCAACAAGTAGGTGACTGAACTCACCACCTTCATGAATTTGCAACAAGTTCATGTCATGTGCTTTGAGGTTTTTATAAGGGCCGAATCCTCCCTTTTAAATTCCTTCCAGGAATTCCTTTGCTGATCCAGTCTATCTTTCAAATGGTCCTGTATTCTTAATATTTCATGCTGTAAAGATGATTTCAGCAAGCTCAGTCTCATACATGGTTTCCTCTGTAGAAATAACTAAGCTGGAGTTTTTGCATATGTAGGGTGTTCCAGTAAGCAAACAGAAAGCAAACCAAACAATGCTGCAAGGTACGACAAGAACTCCTACGGTTGTCTTCTAACACCTATTTTCTAAGCGACTTCTTCAATGTTCCCACTTGGCGTTCAATGGCACCAGTGGACTGTGGATGATATGGGTGATTGTAGTTGTCAAATGCCATTGGATGTTAAAAACTGGTCAAATTCTTGAGAACGAAATTGAAGCGCATTGTCTGTAACTACCACCTCTTACAATTCGTATTGTATCATTCCAGTTATTTTTGTGTGCAATAACATCAACTTTATTTATGAATGATATTTCCCAACATTTGTCCAGCTGAGAATAATGCAGTTGTACCAGCTGGTTCAGCGAATTTTGCAGATGGAGGTTAGTAAGTTCCTTTGAATTAAAATGCCAAACTTCTGTTCTAATTTTTATTATTGAGTGATTCATATTCCCAAACACAAAAACAAATATCACTCTATTTTCATTATCGATGATGAAACTTAAAACATCTAATTACTTCTCAACACACACGCGTCCGTTCTCGGCGGTGGTGGTGGTATTTGTGAAAGAAAAATGCGTTCGACTCAACCTTCAGTGTTATCTTGTTATAACCTACGTTCTGATTGGCTGTCGGCTGAACACACCACACTCCGCATAAATAATCCACCAAATCTTAATCTGAAAATTATGATAATGACTCACCACCACAACCAAATAATCAGAAACTAAACGACAAAAAAAAAAAAAAAAAAAAAAAAAAAAAAAAAAAAAANTGATGAATTTGGTCCAAACAGAAACAAACCTAAAAGTTGATTTACTAGAATTGATGCTTATTTTCAAGAAAATTCACAATCCTTATTAAGTTAAAAGATTACAACAGCAGACCGAAATGGAAAAATAAACAATGGTTTCCAGACAAACATTTTCCATTATGACTCAGTTAGTTACTTCCTTGTTTCCTTCTACAATATTTCAAAAAGTTTTTTTTTTCCCAGCAAACATAAATACTTGTGTTTCAACACAAGAAAACGTTTAATTATTCTATGTTTCAACACAAGAAAACATTTAGTTATTCTATGTTTCAACACAAGAAAACAACTGATCTATTCTTAACAGGTCAACTTTACAGGGAAATAATTTGTTATATAACTCCTTGCACAACACATCTCTTCCTCATTTTATACAACACCTAAAAACATGATCTCCCGACAACGGTTCCTATGCAATTTTACCAATTAATGTAATACAGTTTAACAGTAATATCATTTTCCCTAAATCCTAGAAATTTCCAAATTCAAAACATGTATCACAGCATAATTTATCCTTTTATAATTCATCATTTTCTCAAAACCTTTTCCTTCCCTACAGCACATAACATAGTAATCCAGGAGATTCTGGCCACTTTGAAAAACCAGCGGTACATTTACACATATTACTTTGCATTACTACTGCCAGATCTCTTTCTGGGTCAGACAAACACACTCAAAACAAACAATCTTTACTGCCCAAACCATAAGGTCAGTGAGCTAAGTAATACAAAAAATTTTTTAAATATTGTGTGGAAACATTACATTACAATGAACACTTCAAGACTTGAAATAATGGGCCCTTGCATCACAACATTAATAGAAACCCTAGTCATTATCAGCAACAATTTACCACCATAGGTACAATGCTATACCATTGACTAAACACTTTTAACATTCTTGCAACAGGAAACAATTTTTTCTCATTAACCTTATCTCAACACCCAAAAACTCTCACACTGTCCACATATTGCATTTCAAAACTCCACTGTCATAACATTTATGAATACAGTGGAACCGCGTTATAACAATAGTCGACAATGGAAAAATAAATTATCGCTATAGCGCGTTATGGTTATAACAAAATTTACAGTGACCCGTAATTTTTTTTATTGTATTTGCCCTTGTAGATCCTGTGTTTAAAGAATGCCGTAACCTACGCGTATGCAGTGAGAAGTTAGTACAAAAAAATCTACGTCTGACAGCGGTATTATGTAACGACCAGCAGACATGTGCGACGTTGCTTCTTCCTCCATTCTTCTTCCCCTCCCAAAAAATTTGCGGGGCGGCGAGAGGGATTTAGTTGCCTACCAATCAGCGCACTACTTCACTCATTGTATCTCTTTCACACACACAAAGCTTGGAGATCACTGAAAACTTCCCTCCCTACTTCCGTCTCCACGACATCCCTCTCGTAACGTGTCTGCCATCCTCTATTCTATACTCTTTCTCCTCCCGTCTCTCGTCCCTCTCCCACTCCCACTCCCTTTCTCATTCTGGTTGCCGATCGATAAATTCCTCCAAGCCTTCTTTTTGCCGCGTATTGCAGAGGATAGCCAACCTCTCAGGTAGAGAAGGGAAGAGGCGGCACAACATTTTTTTTTAGGGTTGACGTTCTAGCCCGGCAAAAAAAAAAAACAGAAAAAATGGTTGCCTGTAAAGTCGGTTTTACGGGCGAAGATTTTACGTGACAACGTAGTGCTGCGCGCGCGGCAGACCGATCATAGTTGAGTGGGAGAGAGACGCAAGGCATTCGGCGGGCCTCTCTCTCGTTCGGTGACTCATCGTAACGTTACCGAGCGTTACACTTTTTCATAAGTGACTCCCAGCCGCAACCTAATTTAAGACGTTGTCACGTCAAAAACACAATATCTGTCACTGCAACGAATATTCATTAAACATATTTTTTTAGTAATGCGAGAGCGTCTTTATTTATCAAGCGCGTTATTAATTTCCTTGTGGTTCGTCTAATTACATTTATTAATTGTAAAACTGCGACGCTAGCTCCACCGCGTCGTTCGTCTTTGGAATTGCTTCCATGCAAGGTGGCTTTCTCCTTGGCCGGCTCGGCTCCCCTCCTGTTTCCTCCCCTCATTTCCCTCCCTTGATTACCCCTCCTCGGTGACTCATCGTAACGTTACCGAGCGTTACACTTTTTCATAAGTGACTCCCAGCCGCAACCTAATTTAAGACGTTGTCACGTCAAAAGGAAGCTGGCTGCCCACCCTTTTAAAAACTACCCACCTTTTCTTGATCTCGACTAGTTCTACTCCTATTCGTACCTCTCCCCTCATCTATCATACCCTCTACCTTATCCTTCACAACAACATCCTTCTCAAGCTCCACCAACACGAGTGTCGCCACAGACTAACAAAGGCTGGCTCGCGCGTGGCAAGTGGGTGAATGTCACCTGCAATACGTCGTGTTTAAACATTTTTAAAATACAAGTTTACATCTGTTCCTATCTCTATAATGAAAGGTTTCATTAACAGATTTGAGTTATAAACTAAATTAAGTACCTTTCAAATGATAGGGAAAATGAGAGTGCACTTAAAAAGTATCGCAATAGCGGACGTGATGCTATAGGCCATACTCGCAATAACGCGGTTCCACTGTACCAATAGTTCTTGTTTTACCTTTAATTTGTTTTCTGAATAAAGTTCTGTTCCTCATTACTCTATTTAATACCTGGGTGCTTATCCAAACTTGCTTATGTTTCATTCACTACCCAAAAAAAAAAAATTATTGTTACAATTAAAATATCAACACCTTTCCCCTGTAGCATTAGAGCCAAGTTAAACCCAGTAACATATATGCAATTCTTCATCTAACACCAGATAAATCAACACAAATATTCCCTTTACACACTTATTTCCATAAGTTGTTTTTATACTGATTTTGAGGGCCTGAGTAGGGTCACGTGACAATTTGCATCCTTTACTCTATACACTTTGTGTCCTACTCTCCCTTTACCATAATAAATGTACCTTCATATAACCAAACAAATTTTCACTCAAAACCAAAACCATATCACTCTTACATTATTTCTGAGGAAAAGATTTATTTAAAAACACAATACATATTTTTTAAGTTGCAGACTGACTGCATTCATTACGTTTTTTTCTTTTTATTCTTTCTCCTCCCTGCCCTTCTAGCTTTGTGTGCCTCAGCAACTTTTTTTATCCCGTTTCCTTCCATCTTGCCTTTACTTTTTAATGGTTGAACATGTTGTTTATCAAACCTCCCCAATTAATTTTTCTTTCTTTCCTTTCTACTCCCTATGAGCCAACTTTGCGTTCATCTGCAAAATTTATTCATCCTGTTTCATTCCATCTTGCCCTATTTCTGAATGGTTGAACCTGTTGTTAATCTAACCTCCCCAATGAATTTTTCTTTCTTTTCTTTATACTCGCTGCGAGCTAACTTTGCGTTCATCTGCAAAATTTGTTCATCCCGTTTCATTCCATCTTGCCCTATTTCTGAATGGTTGAACCTGTTGTTAATCTGACCCCCCCAATGATTTTTTCTTTCTTTTCTTTCTTCGGCACTTGCGGTTCAAGGCGAGTTGCTCCCACAATGTCCCTCGGTGCGCCAAAATGTGTACAGCACATACAGACGCTATTCAGATTATGTTTTGTAGATGGCAATCGGCATCTCTCAGGGCACCGCATCTCTGCTCTCCCGCAATCTCGAAGTGTAGCACAATTTCTTTCTTGCGCATGGTCCTTCCCTCTGCAGAAATTCACAGCTTCTGAAGACCATAGTTCTTGAAGTTCGTTCTTCAACCCCACGTTGGGTGCCAGATGTAACATTTAAGTTATTTTGGTGTGCACTAACATTAACCTTATTTATAAATAACGTTTCCCAACATTTGCCTGGCTGGGAATAATGCAGTTGCCCCAGCTAGCTCACAGAAATTTGCAGATGGAGGTTAGTAAGTTCCTTTTGAATTAGAGTGCCAAAATTCTGTTCTCAATTTTTTACCGACTCACTAATATTCCCAGACAAAAAAACAAATATCACTCGATTTCCATTATCGATGATGAAACTTAAAACATCTTTTTACTTCTCAGCACATTGGTGTCCGTTCTCGGCAGTGGTGGTGGTATTTGTGAAAGAGAAATGCGCTCGACTCAACCTTCAGCGATACCGTGTTCTAACCTGCACTATGATTGGCTGTCGGCTGACCACGCCACACTCAGATTAAATAATCCACCAAATCTTAATCTGAAAATTATATTGATGACTTGCCCCCAGAACCAAATGATCCGAAAACCAAAAGACAAAAATAAAAACCCAAAAAACTGCAATGTTACAGTATGATGCAAACAGTGTACTCAGTTTTGATATTGTTTGTGAAGCTATTGCAGAGGGCATAACACACACTTCCAAGCCCATGGAGTACACATCCACAACCAATAACAACTGAGAGTTCCCAGACTATGCAAAATCTAAATGAATCCTCTGCCATCTGTGACTTGACCACTTCCAAGGTTGCAGTGGGACTAGCGCATGTGAATTCTGAACACACTGAAATATGGTACACTGCATCACCGTCACTTCCCCCTGCCCATCTATTTTTGGCCACCATGCAAAACTTTGTGCCAACATTTTCATGCGTGACATTCCTAGATGTTCCTCATGTAGTAGTTTAACACTTATTTCTGCAGAATAATTGTAATTATCGCACAATGTTCTTAGTGATGCATTCTTGTTCCACAGACTACTCCAACTGCGTAGTGTTGTATAGTACTAGTTCTGGAGGTATCTCTGCCCACCAGCTATGCCATATGTACTCCCTCACTTGACCAAGTATACAGTCTCTGTGCGTTTCTCTTGCTATATCACTGGCCTGGATTGGACTGTCACTTTCTGGGACAAAGGAAAATATTGACTCACCCTCTGTAGTCCGCGACTCATTACCTCTTCTATACTGGGTGGTGGTTATTGGGATAACCCATCAGCATTAGCAATCTGTGATACCTTTTTATAATGTATCTCATACTAATACGCTACGAGAAGAAGAGACCACCTGTATTATGGCTTCAGCCCTTAGGGCTATATCTTTACTCCCAAACAGGGTGGTCAACAGCTTGTGAACAGTTACTAAAGTGAAAGTCCTGCCATACAGATAGCAGTGGAATTTCTTCATCACCAAAATGATTCCCAATGCTTCTCGTTTCACCTGACTGTAAACCACCTCAGTACAGGTGAGCTTTTTTGATGCAAACCCAATTGGCTGTTCTTTACCAGTAGGCATAATGTGCAAGATAACTGCCCCAACTCCATATGCACTTGTGCCCATAGTTACCTCAATTTACATCTGGGGGTCATATGACTATAAGACTGGGCTCTTCACGAGAAGTTACTTGCTTTTCTCAAATGCCCCGTGGCATTCCTCTTCCCAATTATATTTTATATTATGATTAACAATTTATGCAATAGGAATAACACAGTCAAAAGGTTTGGCAAAAATTGACTATAGGACTGCAGTAGTCCCAAATACAACCGCAGCTGTCTCACATTCCTTGGGACAGGCACTTCCATAATAGCTCTGGTGTTGTGTGTCAGCTGGATACCCTCAGCATCAATTTTATGGCCCAAATAAACCACACTTTCACGTAATAACTTATATTTCTTTGCTGTGACTCTTATGTTGCACTCTGCCAGATGCTTCAGTACTGCTTCCAACTTCTGATACCTATCCTTCAAATTTGTACCTACCATCAGTATGTCATCTAAATATGTTATTATCCCCAACAGAAGAGTTATAATTTGGTCTATTGTTGCCTGAAAAATTCTTGGAACACTGGAAAGACCAAAACCATGTAAATTGGTACAGCCCTTTATCAGTGTTTGTTGTCAGCAAGGACTTGCTGTCTGCCCCCACTGCAAGCAAGGAATATGCAGAATACAAATCAATAACTGAAAATACCTTCCCTCCTGAAAGCAAATTGAAAGCCTCAGTAGGAATCGGTAATGGATAATGCTCCAATTACACCACGGGGATCAATGTCACTTTGAAATTAGCACATATTTGGACACTATTGTTTCTCTTCACCATACATACTACTGGTGTTGCCAAATCTGATTTTCTCACTGAGTAGATGGTCCCATTTTGTACCATTCTGTCCCGTTCTTTCTCCACCACCTCTTTCATGGCAAATGATACAGGCCGTGCTTTGTGGAATACTGTAGTTATTCTCTCCATTACCCTGATGTGAACCTCCATTTATTTTATGGTTGATAAGTCAGGCTGGAGATCACATGATATTTCACTTTGAGCCCTTAGATAAACTTTTCCCTACCTAACATTGTACTGTGTTTTAACTGGCTCACTGTCATAACACCTTTACTAACACAACTAAAAATTAGCTGCCATTACAGTTTAAGCTGGCCCAACCAGTTTCTACCCATCAGTGTGGGCAAATGTTTTCCTTTACTGTCCACCACAACCACGGGTAAAAACTCTCAAAATCATGGTACTTTACAGGTATACTCTGTTTCATGTAAGCTCACAAAATTTTGACAGTTATGATGATATATATTATTCGATGATGTGCTTGTAGGTCACAATGCCAGTCCAAATTGACTATTTTACTGGTTAACAAAGGGTCTCAGATTCCATGATTTGAATCTTGTTGACTTTCCACTGCATATAAAGTACACAAAGCTTTTTTCAACAAAAATGTGAATGCATGCATGAAGTACCTAAAGGTTTTATATTCACTAAGAAGTGTCAAACTTTTGAATATTGATAAAAGCTTGGCTGCTTTGTACGCCAATCTTCCTGCATGTTTTTTCGTGTGCTGGAAATTCAAAAATATATTGGATGCAACCCACAGGATTCCAGGTGCCGCAGTGTCTAAGACAGCTGTAAATACATAAATAGCCTTAAATAAATAACTAACCTTAAAAACATAACTAACCTTAAATACATAACTATTTGTAATTATGTTTAGAACCATGCATAAAAGAAATTATAAAATCCACTTAATAGAAAATTCACAATATAAATTATAAAAGTTACATTCAACTATATAACTGTATTAAAATTATTGGCAATTAAGGGGATAGGGGATTTAGAATCCAAAAACAATACATTCCACTGAGATTATAAGTAACCATTCAATCGTTCAAATATAAAGAGGTTCAGAAATGGGGTATAAACAACTTAAAGCATAATGCACAATACGACGACGCATGACCACACGCCTTGTTCAATGACAAGTCGTTGGCAAGATAACCACAGTATAGTTCTTGGTAGCTAAATTAAGCAAATCTCCATTGAGCAACAAAATATCAGCGGTCGTTGCTGATGCAGACTGTTCTGCTATCTAGTGTTAGGTAAACAAGTTCGTTTTCATAGCCAACAAACCATGCATGAAACATGCATAAAACGCACTCATCAGCTTGCTAATATATAAAATTTCGCAAAAGAAAACCATTATGATATAACATTTAATTGATATGTAATTAAACGACATACCTTTTAAATGTTATAAAGTACTATTAATTGATAAGAATTATTCACGTTCCGTCAAAATATGGTAGCTTCAATGTTTACAAAGCTTTGCTTATTTTTCTTTGACGTCATCTGACGGCGACAAATTCAATGTCTGCATTGAGACCAAAGCTCTGGAAGCTTGCTGGCAATGGCATTGTATTGTGCATACCGCTTAAGGTGTGTGTATCTTTTATGAGATTAAATATTTTTTATAATGAGGCATTAATGAATAACAGTTATTTTATATTCTTCCCAAGTCTGGGATATAGCAGGAAAAGAACAGATGTATAAATAAATATTATATAAACAATGTATAACAAAGTACAAGTATATATAATATATAATATATGTATTATATACGAGTTTAGGAAACGTGTACAAACTCAAGCATGTGATTCGTGATCGGAAAAGAGGAAGATTGATACAGGGCACCCATGATCCATCTCAATTAATAAGGGCTGTAGAAGCCCTTAAAGGCAGGGGGCCACAATCATATCATGTGGGATATTATGCAAAGTACTTGCATTAGAAGAACACAATTTGGTAAACAGATTAATTAAACCAAGATCTTGGATAAAAGGAAGGTATGGTATGTCATACACACCCCCATCATGTAAATAATAGGGGTTGGCATCCTTTGGGTACATGCAACATTTACACCGTGAGGTTAAATTTATGGTGGATACCAATGGATGACGCAGGACGTCGTAATTAGCAAAAACGACCCCCTAGTTGCAACGATCTAGGACCACTGTTTCCCTGTAAAAGAACAAATTAAGGGTACAGTGGTAGCAATGCCATGGCCTGGTGAGTAGGTAACGCGTCCGCACCCGGTGGTTAACACACGATAGTGGTGTGATGCACAATGTTACACGTCACAGCCAGTTCCCCTTTTACCCATCCTGAGCAGTGTAGTTTCCTGCCCCGTCTGCCAGAGCAGCCTGTTATTCAAAGCCTGTCACTGCTTCGATTCACTCAGTACTGCAGACGTGAACATGGAGTACACAAATTCCAAAATGATGGATATAGTCTTGGTGTATGGTGAAGTGAGAGGCACCGGCAGGGCAGCTGCACATGTACAGCCAAAGATACCCTGCACGACATCAGCCGAACCATCAGACATTCGCACACCTTACACAGCAACCAAGAGAAACAGGCATGTTTCAGCGTCGATGTAGACCTGTTCGACTGAGAATCATCCACACTCCACAGTTTGAAGAGGCGGTCTTAGAGAACGTAGCGGAAAATGCTTTGATGAGCACCTGCATGGATGCATTGAATGGCACAGTATGGTGTGTCCTCCATGAACAGCTGCTGCTACCATACCATGTGCATAGTGTACAAGCAATGGGGCCCGCAGATTATACCCCTCGGCTAGAATTTTGCAGGTGGTTTATGCAGTAGTCGGAAATTGATCCTGATTTCCCGGCGATTGTGATGCTTACAGACAAAGCCACGTTTGTACAGTAAGGCCATGGCAACAGTAGAAATTTCCACATGTGGGACGACTCCAACCTATATGTAACTGTAATGAGAAGCTACCACCACCGCTTTGCCAACAACATTTGGGCCGGCATAGTGGAGGACAATGTTATTGGTCCATACTTGCTGCCAAACTTTGTGTCAGGATTTCAATATTATGATTTACTGAGGTTCAGATTGTCACAGTTACTGGAGGATGTTCCGCTCGCCATCAGAGAACAGATGTGGATGCAACATGACAGTGCAACACCCCATTTCACCAGGATTGTGTGTGACCACCTCAACACAGCATATCACGCTCACTGGACAAGACAGGGTGGGCCTCATGCTTGGCCATCAAGCTCCCTGGACCTTATGCCACTAGACGTCTAGCTGTGGGGATTTCTTAAGGTGTGTGTGTACGAGAAACTTGTGGAATCTGCAGAGGACCTGTTAGCGAGGGTCACGGCTGCCTGCGATCAAGTGTAAGACACACCAGAAGTTTTTAAATGCATCTGCCAGTCTCTAATATGCCATATGAATTACTGCAATGACATTGGAGGGGCACATTTTGAACAAATGTTGTGAAACTGGTTGTGATACTGCAAGTCGCATAATCTTAAATGATTGCAATGTCTGTTCTGTTGTGCTATCAGGTAGTATCTTCAGTAATAATAAAGCATTGCTACATCATGGAATATACATGTGTTTATACACATTAGTACGGAGTCACGCTACTGGACCCATTACGTCATTATCGCTACTCACCAGGTCAGGGTATTGCTACGACTGAACACGTGGTTTTCGATTTAACCGGAAACGGTGGGTCCTAGAAAGTTGCAATGAGGGGATCTTTTTTGCTAATTACGACGTCCTGCTGCATTCAACGGTATCCACCATCAATTTAACCTCACTGTGTAAATAAATGTAGCATGCATTCAAAAGGTGCCAATATATTATTTACATGATGGGGGTGTGTACAAAGTACCATGCCTTCCTTTTATCCAAGATCTTGTTTTAATTAGTCCGTATACCAATTTGTGTTCCTCTAACGCAAGTACTTTGCATAATATCCCACATAATATGCTTGTTGCCCTTCGCCTTTAAGGGCTTCTACAGCCCTTATTATTTGAGATGGACCATGGGTGTCCTAAATCAATCTTCCTCTTTCCTGGTCACGTATCTCGTGCTTGAGTTTGTACACATGTTTCCTAAACATGTTGTATATGCATGTTTCATGTGCGCACCTTGCATGTTTCCCAATATTTTGTAATTTCAACATTTCATCACTCATCATCAGCATTAAAGTGCATATTTTGATAGTATGATGTATGCTTTAAAAACACAAATGGATAGTGTTTTTAGGACATAAAAACACGTCAGACATCCAGATACATTGTAAATTCTTTTCCTAAAATAATAATAGGAATTATATTAATTTTGAGTACTGACAGTATCGTAACTCTTCAGACAACTTATTAAATATATTTTTGGTCTTATGAAACTACTTGCATATTTATCGATTAATAAGAGTATAGAAATATTTTTATTCTTTGTATCTGACTGTGTTGATGAGTGTCAAATACAATGTCTGTCACTCGTGCAATGTTTTCAATGCTATGTTGCTAGTCATTGGCGATGGTGACTGGACAAAGAGGACTTATGATCATGACTACAATTCTGCTTCTGGTGAAGTGAGTTCAATACTTTTTTTTGTTTTTATTTCTGTAACATGTATGATTTGTTACTTCAGAAAAGATCATTTTTCTTGTAGCAAATACTAAATCATTGTTTGAGAGGAAATATGTGTCCATTATTATAGGAGTTCTGAAATAATAAAACAGGCATCAAATGAAAGAGATTTTGAAGCAAATTAGTAGAACTGAAATGACATACACTTGAGTTGTCACTTTAAATTTGTTTTATGATCAAACGGCTGAGACTACTCAGTATAAAGTATATCAACTGATGATATCTGTTGCATCATTCAGAGCATGGTATAGAAATATGACCAACTAATTGTTTTGCAATAATTTTCAACTCTATGAATAAAAAAAAATTATGTTCAGATATTAGAAACAATTTTTGAATGATGATCATTTTGCTATTGCTGCAACACTAACTGTTGTACATATAAAAGTAGGAAGTAAAAATTTAAAAAAATTATCATACACTTTTGTATTTTTGATATATAGCAACTTAATGCACAATTATTCAGAAAGAGCCAAGTAACAATTTCATACAATCTGATGAATTAAAAATATTTTGAGTAGAAATACATAAAATTAAGTGGAATTTTTTAACCCCAATATTTTTCCAATTTGTTTAACAGTTTCAAATCCTTTCTTTCTTATGCATTTTCAGGTGTTGTTATCTGAACGGTAGGAAATATTCAGAAAGTGCCATGTAATGATTTTATACAGTCAGATGAATTAAACTATTTTGAGTAGAATTACATATACAGTTAAACATAATACTTTTAACCACAACACTAAGAAATAAGATTACATTTTGCACCCTTTTATTCATTTTCAGGTGTTACCATTTAAAAGGTAGTGTGTTGTCACCTGATTTTGCACAAGTAGGCTTAAGCGGGACCTTTAAAGATTACAGTAGCCTCCAATCCACTTGTTTACTGACTAGCTGTTTATAAATTTTAAGCCATGTGCTGGGAATTGTTGGTGGGAGAGGAGGGGCGGTGCTGGGATCGGACTTCAAGCCCCAGTCACAGAAGTGTGGCTTGTTAGTAACCACGGCCAATCAGGACCAGGACCCTTAGAGATGTCACCATGCTTCAATTCATAATGTGGAACGTTCAGCTAACACTAACATTACACTTGTCAATGATAGGTAAACAACACATAATTGTTGATGGGTGTTTAAGAGTGGTGGTCACAAAAATTTCATTATTTTATATTTTTGCGGAGAACAACTCAGCTTGTAGATATTACACACAAGTACTATTTCCTCTCATAAAATTTTTTGAATAATGGTGTATCAAAGTCGCAACTTTAGTGTTTTGGGTATGTACAAATAATAAAAATTAAATAACTTAACGGAATTAAATCATTTACATTGAAATAACATACAATGAGCTACTTCTATAAATCTTTAAAATCACGCTATGAAACATTTGTAATTTTAAAAATTGCCTAAAAGAAAGCAATGTTTGCATTTTTGCCACATATTTTTTCCCCTGCACCAATGCTGTACATTTTTATTGTCGACCAGCTGAGCTTTTTCCAAGTTCATATGCATGTTCCACAACTTTAAACTTAACTAGCTGGCTTGTTCCTTTCCCATTATCACTGATGTTTGTGTATCTGGGAAGCACACACAACACGAGAGAAAGTGAATGAATTGAAGTGGTCGATGCTGGCACAGCTGTAAACAATCTAACAAGGTCGCGCGCCAAATGTCAATTTTGACAGTACGTGAACAAACTTCAGGCTTCAAATATATGCCTGTTTTTTTAAAAGCTAATGAGAGTCTATTATTTGTTTTAGTTAAGTGTTTCATGTTTTTAAGTTTTCAAAATGAATGTGCAAAAGTGGTGACATAAGCATTGTTTATTTTTTTACATTTGGAAACATTACGTGTGAAAACAACTATTTCTCATAAATTAAACATACAGGTTTTTCTGGTGATGAAACCAGATGTTGGGAATGTATATATCAAGTGGTCCAGCACTGTGCTTTTACAATTTTCCTTATATACACTACAGCCAGATCCACTCACATGCTGACTACCAGATGGAGAATCAACGAACAAATGAATAAAATGGCAAAGGAATAAACGAACACAGTAATGACTGACCACGCAAAGAAATGAGGAAATGAATTAAGAAATTTATGTAGTGTATGAACAATCACAAATTAGTCAAATAATTTAGAAAAGTGTCACATTGTGTGACTAAGACAGTTGCTTACTTGATCATGAATGGCTTATAAAACTTAATAAAGACAAACAATTATTATTGTAATATTAATTTAATTAAAATTCTTACATGAACTTGTACTCTTTCAATGAAATATTCTGCAATTGGAAGTTTTCCTGAATTGATATTTGTATTAGTTGTACATTATTACTAACTTATGACAGTACTAAACAATGCACTGTTGTAGGAAAAAAGAAAATGTTTGATTTCAAAAACTCCTTTAGGTTAATACTCCTACCATTCCCCATCTCCAAAACAAAGTATTTGTGGGTACTACTGGATGGCGGTAGACAACTTCCATCTCATATCCATGCCAAAATGTGTTTCTCTATACTATAATGAAGTGTTAAGGGTTTCAATACATGGGGTCAAAATATTTATGATGTGGCCTGAGAAACCGTGCAACATGTCGCTGAGGCTAACTTTTCAGTATAGCATGAAAACATTAAAAGTTGAAATTATCAAGTGTGTAAAGCATCTATGTTTGAAATGCAATAATAAATTTAATGTTTAGCTAGAAATCTGATTTTATTTTAAATGGGAGGATTAAGTATTTTATTGGCTAGAAAAAAACCGAAAAAAGATTTTGGAGACATGTGGCATGGTTTCACAGGCCACATCACAATGAATTTATTTATAAACCTTTACTGAAAAACCAAGATATATGGTTTTTGCTTAATTTCCTATGTAGCTGATACACATTTTCTGAAGTATAAATTACTGGAGTTGTTAAATAACAAATAATGAAAAAAGTCATGACAGTATACAGAACTAAGGCATAAGTCTCCATACAAATGGTGACCAATGTTTGTTTCGCATATCAGGTTGGTTGACTAGACCAAGAAAAATGCCACTAACGAAGTCAGAGCGTATCTACATAATTATATTGACTGGGAGTGGTATCACCCGTAATATAGAGCAATCATTCAACGAGATGTACAGAACGCAGATCACCCATGACACAGTGGCCAAACTGATTCATAAATTCAAGAGGATTGGTTCCGTCGCCAACAGAGCCAGATCTGGACTGAAGATGGCAACAGACAAAGGAAACCTGATGCCACGCTATGGAAATTCGAATCAGCCAAATAAGTGTCTTTCGCATATGGCATGCTAACAAGTGGCACCCGCTCAAGATGCAGATGGTGCAGCATCTGAAAAGAGGACGATCATGATCGTAGGGCAGAGTTTTGTGAGTGGGCATTGAACATGCACAGGAATGACCCAAATTTTGTTGCTTCCATCCTTTTCCCAGATGAAGCAAACTTTTATGTTAATGGGGAGGCCAACAGGCAGAATCTAAAGTACTCGTGAGATACCAATCCATATTGGATGTTGAATAGCAGAATGCAAGGTGTAATGAAAATCACGGTGTGGTGCAGGATGTGAAACAACAGGATTGTCCATCCTTTCTTCATTCAAGGAAACATGAACACGGATGTTAATCTGTTGAGACAAATCACAGCAGCATGCCAACAGATAACGAGAGACACCTTGTCATGTGTTTGCCATGATTTGTTGGAGCACCTGTCCTTTGTTTGGACATGCAGGGTGGACATATCGAAAATATCCTGTAATTATGTGTATATGTACAGTATATGTGTTTCTGCTGTAGAGAAAATGTATCACCAATTATATGGAGACTTGTGCCTCACCCTTATATAACTATGTGAACAATATTGATTGTTAAATAGAAGTGGCCTCCAGATTCTTCACTGAATTCCATGTAGCATGCTCTGCATGAATAAAGGAAACATAATTTACAAGTTATTGAGAAGATAAACATAGTATGACTCACCTGTTCCAACTGGACCTGTGAGGAGAACTGGGCACGAGTTGGATAATAGTACAGACACCAGATATTGGTAACGGACTGTGTCTACTATTGGCACAATAATCTTGTAGAAAGGTAACCTGCACAAAACCCACAAAATGTGATTAGGCCTACATATTATGTTTACAAAGACTCCTCTTGCACTTGAACATAGGAAAGAATTTATCCTCTTTAACTATACACAAGTATTACAGAAACCCTTAAGAAAATTTAGGAAACATTCATCTGAACCTATGCACTGAAGTGTACATCTAGAATACCTAGAGTACAAATGACACCAACATGTTTATTTTTGCACCCTGCACACATGCAAAATGCAACAATTAGGCTGCAACTTGCTAGCACTGCACCTCCACCTACGCTCAAGAGACAGAGACCAGAGAGAAAGCATGATTCACATGCCAACCTTTCCTTATTTCTGATCAAAAATACCATGGCATACAATTAGGGATCTCTCTTCTTGCCTCAATTATTTATAACTTGCACTTTTACCCTCACTTGCCTGAGACTGAGCAGTATTTAATACAGCACATGTCTGGAGAAAAATAATTCCCCTTTCCCCAGCCCAGGCTAGTGCTCCAAAAAGATTCTCTCATCTTCTTACAAATATAGATAGGCTTCATTATGTATCAGACTGGTTATGGTAAACTTAACACTTTTTAGAGCCATGCTTCATAGCTACTTTTATACATATTGTGTATTCTTCCACCACATGTAAAATTAACATTGACATGGTGTACCGTGCAGTTTTTCAGGTTTTTATTTTTGTATTTGGTTTCGGATTATTTGGTTGTGGTGGCGAGTCATTAATATAATTATCAAATTAAGTTTGGTGGATTGTTTAAGCAGAGTGTAGTGTATTTTTGGTTGGTTCATTTCACGGGTTTTTTGGTGTTGAGGTCAGTTGGAGGTTATTTGTTCATTAGCTCATAGAGGGTAGTAAGTATTGCATTTTGTCNCAGGTTTTTATTTTTGTATTTGGTTTCGGATTATTTGGTTGTGGTGGCGAGTCATTAATATAATTATCAAATTAAGATTGGTGGATTGTTTAAGCAGAGTGTAGTGTATTTTTGGTTCATTTCACGAGTTTTTTGGTGTTGAGGTCAGTTGGAGGTTATTTGTTCATTAGCTCATAGAGGGTAGTAAGTATTGCATTTTGTCNGGTTTTTTGGTGTTGAGGTCAGTTGGAGGTTATTTGTTCATTAGCTCATAGAGGGTAGTAAGTATTGCATTTTGTCGATCACATGAAATTAAAGAAAAGTATACTGATTGGCTCTTGTCTCGCCGCTGTTGATTGAATGAGGAGTGTAGCATGGTCACCCGACAGTCTATCAGAGCGCAGGTTCGAACAGGGTGACGCTGAAGGTTGAGTCGAGCGCATTCCTCTTCCACAAATACTGCCACCACCGCCAAGAATGGACATGTGAGTGCTAAGAAGAAGTAAAATGATGTAGAGAGTGAAAAGTTTACAGTGCATGGGTAGCACCCATGGCTTAACTTCTAGTAACTTTTTCAAACTGAACAANTGTAGAGAGTGAAAAGTTTACAGTGCATGGGTAGCACCCATGGCTTAACTTCTAGTAACTTTTTCAAACTGAACAAAATTTGTTTTTATTAAATTATTTCCGCCCACGTACATAGCCACTAAGGTGTAGGCAGCCTCATGTTTGCCTTCTTCGTAACTTTTATACGCGAGCAGTTCGTCTGCAATTACTGAAGGATGTTTTCAGTTTCATCATTGATAATGGAAATCCAGTGATATTTGTTTTTTTTTTTGTTTGGCAATATGAATGAGTCAATATATAATAATAAAAGAATTTTGGCATTCTAATTCAAAAGGNTGTAGAGAGTGAAAAGTTTACAGTGCATGGGTAGCACCCATGGCTTAACTTCTAGTAACTTTTTCAAACTGAACAACATTTGTTTTTATTAAATTATTTCCGCCCACGTACGTAGCCACTAAGGTGTAGGCAGCCTCATGTTTGCCTTCTTCGTAACTTTTATACGCGAGCAGTTCATCTGCAATTACTGAAGGATGTTTTCAGTTTCATCATTGATAATGGAAATCCAGTGATATTTGTTTTTTTTTTTGTTTGGCAATATGAATGAGTCAATATATAATAATAAAAGAATTTTGGCATTCTAATTCAAAAGGAACTTGCTAACCTCCAACTGTAAAATTCGCTGAGCTAGCTGGTGCAATGGCATAATTCCCAGCCGGCCAAATGTTGGGAAATATCATTCATAAATAAGGCTAATGTTAGTGCACATAAAATAAATTAAATGTTACATCAGTCTTGTTCACTGTATGCAAGCCTCTGTTTGAAAAAATTTGCAAAAATATTATAAAAAAAATATTTGACTAAATTTTTTTTTATTACACTTAAATGCATTAAAAAAACAGAAAGCGAAATAAATTTCAAGATCCACAGTGTCAAGAGTGTGCCGAGAATACCTAATTTCAGGCATAACCTCCCACCATGGACAACGCAGTGGCCGACCGCCTGCACTTAATGACCGAGACCAACGACATGTGTGCAGAATGGTCAGTGTTAACAGACAAGCAACACTGCGTGAAATAACCGCAGGAATCAATGTGGGACATATGATGGACGTGTCTATTAGGACAATGCTACGAACTTTGGCTGTACTGGGCTATGCCAGCAGAAGACCGACTCGAGTGCCTTTACTAACAGCACGACATCGCCTGCAGCGCCTCTCCTGGGCTCGTGACCATATCGGTTGGACCCTAGACGACTGGAAAACCGTGGCTTGGTCAGATGAGTCCCAATTTCAGTTGGTAAGAGCTGATGGTAGGGTTTGAGTGTGGCGCAGACCCCACGAATCCATGGACCCAAGTTGTCAACAAGGAACTGTGTAAGCTGGTGGTGGCTCCATAATGGTGTAGGCTGTTTTTACATGGAATGAACTGGGTCCTCTGGTCAAACTGAACCAATCATTGACTGGAAAGGGTTATGTTCAGCTACTTGGAGACCACTTGCANACTGGGTCCTCTGGTCAAACTGAACCAATCATTGACTGGAAAGGGTTATGTTCAGCTACTTGGAGACCACTTGCAGTCATTCATGGACGACATGTACCCAAACAACGATGGAATTTTTATGGATGACAATGCGCCATGTCACCGGGCCACAACTGTTCGCGATTGGTTTGAAGAACATTCTGGACAATTCCAGCGAATGATTTGGCCCCCAAGATCGCCAGACATGAATCCCTTCAAACATTTATGGGACATAATCGAGAAGTCAGTTCATGCACAAACTCCTGCACCGGCAACACTTTTGCAATTATGGACGTCTATAGAGGCAGCATGGCTCAATATTTCTGCCGGGGACTTCCAACGACTAGCTGAGTCCATACGACGTCAAGTTGCTGCATTTCGCCGGGCAAAAGGAGGTCCGACACAATATTAGGAGGTATCCCATGACGTTTGTCGCCTCAGTGTATATATACAGGTAGGGGTAGTGAAATTATCCCAAACTGGTTTCAAAAATGCTCAATTAACAATAAACAGTTTTTATTGATTTTATTCCACAAGTAGACTATAAAGCTCCAGCTGTTCACCATTGCCCAGCTTCCCTTCCAT
Organism: Clitarchus hookeri; assembly: GCA_002778355.1. Lineage (NCBI taxonomy): Eukaryota > Metazoa > Arthropoda > Insecta > Phasmatodea > Phasmatidae > Clitarchus > Clitarchus hookeri. Next base: position 543,070 of record NQII01000605.1, on the reverse strand, counting down.
GCTGTGAACACTTGACGGGTGTGCTGTACCCCTTCCCACCCACATCAAAGACATTCTCAAGTTAATGTAAGTTGATTCAAATATAATTTTTTCCACTATCACCCTTATGTTATTTCCCCAAATGGCGAAACTTTGCTTGCCCTTCAAGCGCAAGCAGGAAACTGAGGCACAACCAATGTGGGAGTCATAATAACCCCAACATTGGTTCAAACTAGGTACACTGTCAGAAACACACATGTCAAACACGTATTACTATCAAACACCAGAAAGTCCTACTACTGACAGTTACACTGCCAGGTAGCATCACTGGCAAGAGATGGTTCAGGTTTCAACCACTGTCATCAGAGATAGATGCTGCCAGTATAGTCTACACAGATATATGTCAACAGGCTGCCTTAGGAAGGTGAAAGCTTGATCGAACAGTCTAGATATTACAATTGCTGCAGTACACTATTCATCTCTCATAAAGACACAAGGGGCATACTCTTTACTGTACATATTAAAACATTTCAACCAAATCTTCACTAAAAAACCATGTTGGGACTCAAGTGTCACAGTACCTGTCCCTAANACATATTAAAACATTTCAACCAAATCTTCACTAAAAAACCATGTTGGGACTCAAGTGTCACAGTACCTGTCCCTAATCCCATAAAGAAATACACATTTTTATATATTTTTGTTATATGGCGCTTACAGAGAGACTAACTCTGCCCAGCTGTCTCAGAACAAAGAGAATTTTCCGCTGACTAACTATATACAAGTCTCAGTATAAAATAATTTTGAGCCATTCAACCTGCAACAACTCTCCAAAAGCGAGAAGCATGGAGTAGTGTAGTCGTTAAATGTTGAGAAATAAATATAGGATGATTAAGTGTAGCAGAAAACACTGATATTTCTCTTCTCACGCTTCTCTCTTTCATCATCACTCCTCTCAATTTTATCTCTCAATGCCTCACCCCACTTGCTTCCCTTCCAGGCAACAAAGCAATGCTTTTTCACATAGTGTTTAAATTTTCCTTCCCTTGTCTAGTTGTTGCCCATCATTACTCCTTCAAGCCTTTTTGATTTTTTTATAAGGAAGAGGACAGTTAACCAAGTGGAAGATGGGAGGAGGAAGGGGATAGAAAGAAAAGGGCAAGGAGAAAAGGAGCAACACCATATTTTTTTGGGGGGTGAGGATTGTCACATTCCAGCACACCATTGTGTAAATGAGAAAAAAAAAACATTAAAACTAAACACCCCACCCACATCAATAGTTAGTATTCTTCTTCTAATGGCATTCATATTACAACAATTGTACAATGCACCACAATATTTCTGGCATTTAACATATGAGTTATGCAAACAAAGCATTTTCCAAACAGATCACAATCACCACATACACATACAAAGAAAGAAAATTTCTGACATACTTACTACAAATAAATATTAGTTGGTGCAGTTTTAATAAGAAAAAATATATTTTTCGTAAAAGTTTTCCAAAAAATCGTGGTGCACGCTGTGTACAAGAGCATGTTACACATGAATATATATGGTACTATCAGGCAAAGACTGCAGGGTATACCCCAACCAAGAAATCCTACTACTTTCTCATTACAAAATAACAGATGAATGACCGAGTCCAAGTACTGGCACAGCTAAGGACTAACGGAAATATCCAAATCACAATACAACTCCTAAATTATTTTTATCCCTAAAAAAAAAAAGTCAATCTGTGTAGACTGCCGGAATATAATCCACATTACCTATGGGTTCTATATCATCAACAAAACCACAAAAACCACACCACTTAAAAACGGAAAGCAAGAATATTCTCCATAAAGGAAACTGGTATATAAAAAAGCACTTGACTGTTACACAATATTGTTACATGTTGCCATTCTGTGTCGCTTCCCTTGCTCCATCTCGCTCAAGCAGGCAAAGCAGTGTGTCAAAGGAATTACTAGTAAACAGGGAGTGCATGAAGATATATAAAGGTGTGCTGCCAAGCGTGCCGCCACAATAAGCCTATCGGGGCTCGTGCTGCCTTCTGACATTGTGGGGATTGAATGTCTGGGGTTATCATTGCAAGTGTGTTCTGGTCATCGCCCTAGCCTCTCTCAGCAAGACTTGGGGTGCAGGGAACGTTCTGAATTTGGCCAGCAAGTGTATTTAAGCAGTGATGGGCCTTCAAGCCGACAGTCTAGAGTTTGAAGCATTGCATGGCCATATGTGCCAGGTGTGCGAAGACAGCTAAGTGACGAGCTTGTGAAGAAATGAGTGGTGACGACAGAGACCAGCGAGAGTCAAGTCTGCATACTGTGAGTATCAGTACAGTGGAGAGTGAGACTAACAAGTGAGACTATTGAACTGGATGCGTGAGTGACAGACATTGGGAATGATGGCAATAGATAGTTGGATTGAATAAGTTCAATAAGTGATTGTAATCAATATAGAGACAGTGATAAGGACTTTAATTAGAATTAAAGTTGACACTAAATATTGCACTCACTGAGAATAACACGAGTAATAGTTGTGATAGGTAGTTTGATGTAAATAATAATTGTGCATATTTTTATAGCATTATACACAGATAAATAAAAATGTAAATGTAGTTATTTTATTTTATTAAGACCTTCTTTTCCCTCAAACTCTGATATGCGCCTGGCATAATATAACAGTGGTGCCAGAAGTGGGATGGAGGCAATCATTAATCAATCAATTGTAAATCAAGTCAGGCAATAGGCTAGTAAATAGCGGCAAAATAAATAATTATTGTAATANTCATTAATCAATCAATTGTAAATCAAGTCAGGCAATAGGCTAGTAAATAGCGGCAAAATAAATAATTATTGTAATAACTGTAGGTTGGAAAATTATTTTGTACAGCCACGGCAGTGAATGATAAGGAGAAAAATGTCTGCAGAACTAGAAGCACAGTGAGCATTAATTGAGGGGGTAAGTAGCCAAGTGAGCGCAAGTGANGGAGAAAAATGTCTGCAGAACTAGAAGCACAGTGAGCATTAATTGAGGGGGTAAGTAGCCAAGTGAGCGCAAGTGAAAATAGTTTGAGGGAAGGTGTAAATAGCCAAATCAGTAGTGTGAAAAAGTGTAAATGAGACTGTAAATACCCTAATTAGTAGTGCAATAGAAACTATAAATACACAAATTAGTAGTGTAAATAGCCAGATAACTCACGTAAGTGAATTAGTAGGTAGAAAAATTGACACAGTAAATGAAAATCTAGATAGAAAAATAGACGACCTTTGTGAGTTAGTGAATACGAGAATTGACTGTGTACAAGAACATTGATAGCATATATGAAAAAATTGACAGCGCAAAAAACAAACGGACAGTTTCGATGGTGAAATATATCAGGAAATGAGTGCACTGAACAAGGAATGGCAGGGATTTTTTCAGCAGCAGCATTCCACTAAACACCACACCACACTGGCAGGCGAGAAAATTGGGTAAGCAGTGCAAGNGGATTTTTTCAGCAGCAGCATTCCACTAAACACCACACCACACTGGCAGGCGAGAAAATTGGGTAAGCAGTGCAAGTCATAACTAGAGACCCAAGAAATTCGCGACTCGCGAATTCGCAGAAAGTCTTAAAACTGTTTTAAATAGTGGAGAACTACTTATAATGCATTTTAGAGTTGTTATTTGCAAATTTNCGCAGAAAGTCTTAAAACTGTTTTAAATAGTGGAGAACTACTTATAATGCATTTTAGAGTTGTTATTTGCAAATTTCTTAAAATTATCTTGTATCCACGAATTTTGACAGGCATTCGAGAATTTCAACAAATTTACAGATATCAAAAAAATCATTAAATGTGCGTGCCAACGTACGGTGGTGGTAGCACTTGGCTACAGAGAGGGCGAAAGATGTACGAGCGTGTCGGAGCTCGTGAGTGACTCAGTCGGGTTTGGACAGTTGCAGGTTGCAGAATTTTATCTAATGTTTTAAAATTCCACCAAAATAAATATTGATGAAAAAATAAAGCAGTTTTCTCAAGAATACATAGTTAAATCGGGTGATGTCATGATATGTCATTTTTGCAATAAAACAGTAGCGCTGGAAACTTTCGACAACGCCAAGAAACACGTACGGAGTTACGGTCATGTTGTAGCTGTCAAGAAAGAAAAACGGTAGAAAACTATGTTGGAGGCAATTGAAGGCGCTAAGATGGTAAGGGTACGGATATAGTTAAAGTTACATTATCCTGATGAGGCTTTCTCACGTGATGACCAGTATTGAAATTGGTGTCTAAAAAATCTATTTAAAATAATGTACAAACTCCATATTGGCACCTAAATAATTAGGATTAAGATATTGTTATTGATTATTAATGTTAAATATTTTTTTTTTAGAACAACAAATTGTTACCATTAATTTTTTGAAGTAGAATTTGCCTACTGAAAATCTTGTACCGTTTTTTAATTTTAAGATCTATAGTTTAAAGATTTGATGCATCACGAACCGCCTCCAAACAAAAATATTCTTGCATGTGTTTAAATCTGTGTTAATGTTCACAAGCTTTCTAAAATCCGTCACCCATCATTTCCTTTGTTTCGTGTGACCATGTAGTCACACTTCCCTTCCCCTTGTCAAGGGCAAGGCAAGGTCCTCCCTCCCTCACTCTTCTTTGTTAATGGTTCACCATCCCTTCGTCATTTTCATCTTGTCACCTATCCTGCATTTTTTTGTTCAGGATACCCCACCCCTTATCAAATTAAATTTTTTTTCACACCATTTGCAGAATTATTCTGCCACATTCACGTTAGTAACATCACATTGTTCCCTTCTGCTTTGTGGTATAACGCAACTTTTTGCAGCTTTAATCAAATATTTTATGCTTTATCCTTGTGATACATCCGCCGTCTTTGCCTGGTCCATCTTAAATATCACATTGTACCCCATGATTGTGTAAACAGCTTGTTTGTGAAACGCGTGGTTTTTAAATTTAGTCTTGACCCATTTTAGGCATCCCTCCCCCNGATTGTGTAAACAGCTTGTTTGTGAAACGCGTGGTTTTTAAATTTAGTCTTGACCCATTTTAGGCATCCCTCCCCCTTCTTATCCCATAAACTGTAGCAGAAAAATATGTAGCCAGAAAAATTAACGCTTTGGCATTTTAAATTCAGAAAGCTACTGCTTCCAAAGTAGTATGAAATCAATTTTATAATCGCACTCACAGTGGAGTCAGTTTAAAAATAATTTATTTTGACCCAAACTCGCACAAAATTTTGTTAACAAACAGCAATAAATACAGTTGTACCGAAAACACATGTACCAATAAACCGTATCCACAGTTAATTTTCAGTGGTCCTGGCAAAACTGCTGTATAAATAATGATAAAGCTACCCGCTTGTATTGTTTATCGGATGTTGCAACCATCAAAGTATATTTCGATCCTGTCACCTAAGATTTCCCACAACGATAGTTTTTAAGCTGGTTGTTTATGCAAACGACTAGTAACTGCTCTGCGAGAAGTCTGTCTTCCCAAAATGTCTGCCTCTGTGGCGTGGTGCGATGTGCGAGTCTGGCTTGCTACCTCCCCTTACACACTTCACGACAGGGGAAGTGGTTACCTAGCAACCAGAGTGGCAATCTAGCATTCTCTCTCTCTCTGTCTCTCTCTCTCTCAGCCGCGCTCCTTCCTTCCTCCATTTACAAGCATTCGAGAGAGGAAGTTGTTGCCTAGTAAAAGAAAAAGCACGTCCTCTCTCTCAGCTGTGCGCGTTTGCCTTCACACTTCACACGCCAGCCTGCAGAGCAAATAAACTAAAGTGCTACTGGCGAACGTAGAAATTTTATCAATATTATCCATCGCTCAAAATAATTGCACCTATCATCACTTGTATTTCAATGGTAATAGTTTTGCCTGAAAATGTTATGCAATACATTTAAACAAGCAAAAGCAGTACCAGACTTCAAGGTCTATTTTCAAGAATTCAATCTCTGCAAGACTTACAACTTGATGAGGGTGTATATGCGTACATAGAGCTCATAGAGAAATTGAAGACACACACTAATATAAATGTCTCGGAAGCACTTAAATTCATGGAAGATGACCACAAGGCCTTTGTGGTGGGAGCCCAACAGCTTTTTGGATGCCAGTGTCAAATGTGGACTGTGAGCGATTCTTCTCACAATTTTATTGTGTTCATACAAACAGGAGGACAAATCTGATTTTCTCTCTTCATATGCATATGAAGGAAAATTATGACATTTCTTGAAATCACACTATTCTTGTTAGAAACTTATTTCAAAAGATCTCTAGGAACACTTTTTAAAAGAAATTTTTTTTTGTTAGGCCTGCAAGTGAGTTGTGTACACATTAGCATGCTGAGCATTATATTTGAAACTACTTATTGCAGGGTTTTACTACAAAACAATTCTAACATCTAAAACCTGTACAAATATATAGCGAGTTTCTTAGTTAGCTTTTTATGAGATTTTTAAAGTGTAAAATATGTTTGTGTACATAGTTTTGTTGTAATTTTNCGAGTTTCTTAGTTAGCTTTTTATGAGATTTTTAAAGTGTAAAATATGTTTGTGTACATAGTTTTGTTGTAATTTTTTGAATTTCATACGGGGTAAAATAAACAGATTTTATGCATAATAATCGTGATTTGTTTTCTGCATTTTACTCAAGAATTTTTGGTTTCCACTCAAGAATTTTTGCCTCTCTTACTCAAGAAATTCTCGGGTCTCTAGTCATAAACAACATAGCAACTTTAGAGGATAGCCAGCAGCTCTGCGACATTGGTGTCATGAGTGGGGAAGGGGGTCACAATTAAGTCTGCCCCTCATGATGGCCAGACTTCTTGGTGAAAGTACCAACCCCAGTCACCTCCCTGAAAGGCTGCTCAGACAAACAGCAGGCTTGCCACCTTGTGGCTGTACTGAAAAGTCCCGCATTAAGCATACTACAATATCTGCCAGAGCCACATCGACTGGAGTACCCCACANTGTGGCTGTACTGAAAAGTCCCGCATTAAGCATACTACAATATCTGCCAGAGCCACATCGACTGGAGTACCCCACACGGGTATCAGCCTTGGAGCTACAGTGGGGTGACCAATACCTGCAACATGTTCACCATGCCCAACTATAAAGTCACATCCAGCAACCAGACAAGCCACTGTAGNTGTGGCTGTACTGAAAAGTCCCGCATTAAGCATACTACAATATCTGCCAGAGCCACATCGACTGGAGTACCCCACATGGGTATCAGCCTTGGAGCTACAGTGTGGTGACCAATACCTGCAACATGTTCACCATGCCCAACTATAAAGTCACATCCAGCAACCAGACAAGCCACTGTAGNTGGTGACCAATACCTGCAACATGTTCACCATGCCCAACTATAAAGTCACATCCAGCAACCAGACAAGCCACTGTAGGAGCTGTGCAAGAAAAAATGTGGCTGTACCACCTATCTTTGGAGAGGTGCCCCAAGGAGGCGCGCAACATCATTGTAGTCGGCTTCTTTATCAATGCCATCGCTGATACAAGAGGTATGGCAAACGGTGTGCCTGACTGCACCCCACACTATGCAGGATGCCCTAACCCGGTCACTGGAGATGGAGTCAGTAAGACAGGTCTCAGCAACCTGACAGCATCATGAAGGAGTTGCAGACGACTGTGAGAGAAATCACTTCTAGTGTCCGTTCTACAAAGCTTTGCCATCCCTCATCCAAACGGCCTGAGTGTTGGTCATGTGGACAGCTGGGGCACCTGACAGCCTACTGCCTACAACAATATCAGCAGCAGCTACAGAAGCAGCAGCAGGAAAAGAGGTAGCAAGAGGCTGGTAAATGNCCTACTGCCTACAACAATATCAGCAGCAGCTACAGAAGCAGCAGCAGGAAAAGAGGTAGCAAGAGGCTGGTAAATGCACAAGACATTCAGAAAAATTGTAAACACCCATCTTGGGGGTCAAAGGTTGCTGACTGCTAGAAGAAAGGACCCAAAGATCTTACAGGTACGTTAGATGAAACAGGATTTGGATGCAATTCGCAGATTTACTCAAAGTAGCTGACATTTGGTGGCGAGATTTTGTACTAATGAAGACAGCATAAACCTTGTCTATGGCATAAACATGGGTTCGGCCATAAAAAAGCATTGGTAGATTCTAGAATAAGTGTTATTTTAAATAGTTTTAATGCATTTTGGATGTCTTTTAAAGCTTGTGACAATATTATACAACAAAACAATGTATTTTCCATTCAACATTGTCGCTGTCGTGAAGTTTCCATGCACCAATTTTTTGAAGACAATAAGCTGAAAAACCGTGGCTGAGTGCGTGTGCTGAAAATCTATATAAACAGCTTTGCAAGTTAATTTGTGTGGAAATCATTTAAAGCAAGAATATTTTTATGAAGGTAAGTAAGTTAAGTTTAATATCTCACTACATTCAACAAAACTTTGGTAGTAAATTAATGTGTGCAAGGTAATTTAATGAAATTAAACATACACTATGTCACTTTCCCATTAAGTAGTGATTTGGTGTAGGGGGTGATATANTAAGTAGTGATTTGGTGTAGGGGGTGATATATTCCAAATATTTCTCCCCATCATTAAATAAGAGAGAGAAATATTTGGAATACAATAATTTTATTGATTTTACATAACTTAAAGCGACTGTCAACATCAATTGCCCGGTCTGCTGACAGTTTCATTTAGTAGTGTTGCGAATCGTGGTACAGTTTCTAGGCCCACNCCTACTGCCTACAACAATATCAGCAGCAGCTACAGAAGCAGCAGCAGGAAAAGAGGTAGCAAGAGGCTGGTAAATGTACAAGACATTCAGAAAAATTGTAAACACCGATCTTGGGGGTCAAAGGTTGCTGACTGCTAGAAGAAAGGACCCAAAGATCTTACAGGTACGTTAGATGAAACAGGATTTGGATGCAATTCGCAGATTTACTCAAAGTAGCTGACATTTGGTGGCGAGATTTTGTACTAATGAAGACAGCATAAACCTTGTCTATGGCATAAACATGGGTTCGGCCATAAAAAAGCATTGGTAGATTCTAGAATAAGTGCTATTTTAAATAGTTTTAATGCATTTTGGATGTCTTTTAAAGCTTGTGACAATATTATATAACAAAACAATGTATTTTCCATTCAACATTGTCACTGTCGTGAAGTTTCCATGCACCAATTTTTTGAAGACAATAAGCTGAAAAACCGTGGCTGAGTGCGTGTGCTGAAAATCTATATAAACAGCTTTGCAAGTTAATTTGTGTGGAAATCATTTAAAGCAAGAATATTTTTATGAAGGTAAGTAAGTTAAGTTTAATATCTCACTACATTCAACAAAACTTTGGTAGTAAATTAATGTGTGCAAGGTAATTTAATGAAATTAAACATACACTATGTCACTTTCCCATTGAGTAGTGATTTGGTGTAGGGGGTGATATATTCCAAATATTTCTCCCCATCATTAAATAAGAGAGAGAAATATTTGGAATACAATAATTTTATTGATTTTACATAACTTAAAGTGACTATCAACATCAATTGCCCGGTCTGCTGACAGTTTCATTTAGTAGTGTTGCGAATCGTGGTACAGTTTCTAGGCCCACCTGAACACGTTTCTAAAAGACCATCTAATAGGCGCCAACACTCGACGGCATGCTGGTCGCAACTGTCATTCTGCTCGCGGGTGAGTGCATACTCTAGCATAAGTCTAGCATAGGTGCAGTATAGGTCACGCACAGTGTGGTCATTGTTGGTGGTGTTCATTTGGCGAAGGCGTACCTCACTTAGTGGTTCTCGCGTTGTTGGTGATAAAATCTCCTCCCACTCTGCATCGTCCTGCACCACAACATCAGTGCATGGTGACCTGCACAGTGCGCCTGCTAGCTGGTTCTCACTGCCTGGGACATGCTCCACGATGAAGTTGTAAGCTTTAAGAAGCCATGATGAACGAGTCAGCTTGCTGCGTGTCTCACGCATGGTGTGGAGCAAGACTAAGCAGTGGTTGTCATTGCAAAGCATGAAGCATAAATACTCTAAGTACGCTTCGTACTTCTAGATGGACCATCAAATGATTAAGCATTTGCATTTGTTGACATCGTACCTCCACTCAGTTGGTTCGAACTTGGCACTAGCAAAGTCGATGATGTGACGTTCGCACTTGTCACCGTACTGGTAGAGCACTGCACTGAGTCCTTCTTGGCTAGCATTGGTCTGCAGGTAGAGGTGTTTTGCGGCGTCGTACCTTGCCAAGGTTGGGCACACTCGGAAACGTGACTTGATTTTCTGGAAGGCGTTGGCGGCGGCGCTGTCCCACTGGAAACGCAGCTGGGTTGACAGTATTTTGGTGAGTAGTGCGGTGGTGACAGCAAAGTCTTGGATGTGCTCCCGAAGCAAGTTTATTAACCCAAAGAACTTCCGGAACTGCTTGTGCGTACGTGGTGGTCGGTACTCGTCGATCAAACGCAGTTGTTCAGGGTTGGGTTTGTTGCCTTCCTCATCAATGACATGCCCCAGGAAGTCAATGCTGGTATTTACGAGGTGGCATTTTGCAGTTGCGCACATGAAGCTGTTGATGGCCAACCTCTCAAGCACAACTGACTGGTGGTGTATGTGCTCCTCCCAACTTGCCAACCATATCACTACATCGTCCAGATAGGCGAGTGTAAATTCGCCAATGAGGCTGTCCAGCACTCGTACCATTATCACCTGGAAGGTGGCCGGTGCACACTTAATCCGAACGGCATGGTGCAGAACCAGAAATGCCTGCCGTCAAGGGCCATGAAAANGTCGGTACTCGTCGATCAAACGCAGTTGTTCAGGGTTGGGTTTGTTGCCTTCCTCATCAATGACATGCCCCAGGAAGTCAATGCTGGTATTTACGAGGTGGCATTTTGCAGTTGCGCACATGAGGCTGTTGATGGCCAACCTCTCAAGCACAACTGACTGGTAGTGTATGTGCTCCTCCCAACTTGCCAACCATATCACTACATCGTCCAGATAGGCGAGTGTAAATTCGCCAATTAGGCTGTCCAGCACTCGTACCATTATCACCTGAAAGGTGGCCGGTGCACACTTAATCCGAACGGCATGGTGCAGAACCAGAAATGCCTGCCGTCAAGGGCCATGAAAANGAAGGTGGCCGGTGCACACTTAATCCGAACGGCATGGTGCAGAACCAGAAATGCCTGCCGTCAAGGGCCATGAAAACTGTCTTGCCACGGTCTTCCTTGATGGGCACTTGCCAATAGCAGTTCATGAGGTCAAGGGATGACATGACCTTGGCTTGCCCTAAGGAACTGAGGGAATCTTTGATGCTGATGTATGGTGGTAACGCACTACATGTCACTTGGTTCACTGGCCAAAAATCTACAAAAAACCTCCACGTGCTGTCCTTTTTGGATACCAGTGTTATGGCAGAGTTGAAGTCACAGCAAGCACTGACCCACAGTGTTTACAGAATCAGCTACCAATTCAGCTGTGGAAATAAGTCTATTAAACTTCACTCATGGCTTCATACATGTTGAAAATAATTATGATAGCTGAATATAAAACTGCAACACCAAGGATATAGTTTCCTTTCCTGACAAAACATTTATTTTTATTGCAATGAACAACTTTGGGGTATTTCGTGACAACCAAAATGTATCTCTATTCTTCCCTGCGATTATAATGCATTCATATTATCATAGATTTGTCACTACGTATCGTTCTATATTTTCATATTTTACACAGGCTATACATATATATATAGTGCATTATTTATTAAAGGTTACATTTTGAAGCATACTTTTAAGTTCAATAATTTGTCTATTTACTTATTTATTTAAAGCAGATTCTGTCGACATTGATATTGGACCCAATAAGCTCCAGGGTATATAATGCATGTCAATACAGTAATATCTGAATACAGTAACTACACAAGAGTTACAAGATGATAACACAGAATATGTAACACAGAGTACATATATAAAGAAAAGAAATAACTCTTAGTTATTNAAGAGTTACAAGATGATAACACAGAATATGTAACACAGAGTACATATATAAAGAAAAGAAATAACTCTTAGTTATTAAATATGTGATATTCATTTACAAAGTAAAATTATTTTGAAATAAGAAATTTTGTCAAACACCGTTTCATTACAATGAAGTAAAAAATTATAATGTAACAATATAAACTGCATTCAAAGACGTAAGTATTATTTGTGTGGGAACAGTTTGTTATCTAATCAGTGAAATAATAGTTATAGTATTTCTACAATACATAACTGAAACAAAATGTTTACTGGTAACTATTTGACTTTGAAACAATTTTGATTTTCATGTCATTTGAAAATTGTACTATTTGATTCGGAAAAAATAGAACATCAAAATCCGCTATTTGCAAACCCTCAGACAGCAGTCAAGAAAAGATAATAAGATTTTGACATGGTCTGAATGAACCACTCCAAAATTGTAAAAGTTCCCTGTCCTTCATTAATCCTAAATTAAAAGATTTCAAATGAAGTTAATTTTATTAGCTGCACACATTCCATCCTTAATCCAAATCAACACACATATCAAAGAGCAGAAATCATTGGCTGCAACACGGCAGTCAAGAATTCATACTACTATCTGGAGGACTAAATTCTTCATTCTTCACACTGGCAATCAAGCACTAATTTGGCTAAAATATTTAAAAGAAATGGAAGCCAGAATTCCATCCACCAATTAGCTAACTCATATTAAAAATGCAACCACTTATTTCACGGTTTACTTATAAAAATTCCTCTCACACTCTAGTATCACATCAAGTAGCGATAATACTTCATAACATACACACTGAAACGGTAATAGTATAAAAGCTTTAGAAACACAATTGTGTCTTTTTTTAATGCTGAATATTTATTACCTTATTGTTTATTACACAAATTTATTTATTACCTTATCGTTTATTACACACATTTATGATATCAACTGTCAAGACCTTGATGCTAAGTGTACACAACTAATCCAAACTGCTAACAAACAAATTAATTACATTACACTACATTCTGTCTGAAGATATTGTACTTGCAAAAAATCTGTTAGGGTCAACTCACGCTTTGTTGTATCGCCAGTTATCAGTCAGTTGTGATTCCCATGAAACCATTGCACGAGAATTTGGGTCCACAAAGTACTCGTACACTGTATCCTTCAGGGGAAAGATGGTTTCCATATCACGAATGAAGGTGTCAATAAGAACTCGGCTGTCTTCGTCCACTGTGCCACAGATGGACCATATCAAACTGCAAAAAGGGATCCAACACAAAAATAACTCTCGCTTTACTTTTGTGAAAGTGGCAAAAACAAAATAAAACCAACATTCCCTACTGTCCTCAAGGGTGTCCTTAAGGGTGTCGGACAACAAAAATTAATAATTTTATATTTGTACCAAATATTGATCAACTCATACGGATTGTATGTGAAGATATATTCCTCGAATAAAATAAATGTATCACTTAATTATTTTTTATATATTTTGATGTGAAATACAAGATTCTTCTGTTTTGTTGCAGCCATAATAACAAATACTAATCAAGTTGTACATATAAAAACATTTACAAAGTAAACTTATTCTACGGGCACATATGTAATCACCAAATAACACGCCATATATATATAAAATTTAATGTAAAATTTTTTTTGCACATTTTCAATAATTTTTAAAATATATTAACTGTTATTTGGTGATTACTATATATGTTAAGCAGTAGCCCACAGCATTAGATTAAACAAAAAAAAATAGGCAAAAGGCAGGTAATTGCAATTACAGGTTATTTAAAATATGTTTGTTAGCATACAGCACTAATATACTAGAGGTTCTGCTACTAATATATGGATAATGTTACAATTTTCCGTAGGAACTGGCAAGAATAACAACGCCACCTGCAGCTATTGCTGGAAAAATTTGACATCTATGTCCTCACATGCCGCCCGTCCAAGTGCCACTTCGGAAAGATCAAGATAAACATATTGGGACACATAGTCACTTTCCAAGGAAACTACACCCAGAGTTAGTAAATTTATGCCATAGCAGAAGGTGAGGCTCCCCATAACCAAAAGCTTGCGGAAATTCTTGGAGGTCTGCAAGTAGCTACTAGATTTTATTCCTAGCATTGCTGAACCCCCTACGCAACGGTCAGAGCTGGAAATAGATGGAGACAGAGGAAAAAGCCTTCCAAAGGCTTAAGGATAAGTTCGCTCAGCCTGATATGCCATACCTGCCACTCCCTCACCTACTCCTGATACACCAGACAGATGCCATTGGAGTTGGTCAAGGGGCAGTATTGTTCCAGGAAACACCTGAAGGTGACCAACAGGTTATCATCTATGAAAGCACACTACTATTAGAAGTGCAGAAGAGGTATCATTCAAATGAGCAAGATTGCCTGGCAGTAATTTGAGCCCTCACGAAATTCCATTATCACCCAGAGGATATACTGTTCATCTTGAGTATGGATAAATGAGAACTTACCTGGCTGCAAACTGCAAATGCTATGAAATCCAAGCTCAGCTGCTGGACCGATCTGTTAAAAGAATTTCTGTTCTTCATCCAGCACTGCCCAGGAAAGTAGAACAAGACACCTGATACTCTTTCCAGAGCTCCCAATCACCAAGAAATCACTTGTGATCTGGAAGACTGCGAGCGAATACTCCCTCAAGTACTAGCCCCGCGCCATAAAGAACGCATGGAGAAATATGTGCAGTTGGCAGAGGCACAGGCCAGACATGCAGTCTTCGCCGAGCAACATCAGCAGGTCAACCCAGAAGTCCAGGACTTAATGGCCAAGTACCCCAAGCACTTTAAAAAAGAACAAGACTACATCTGGACTCACAGATACTCCAATTTCAAGGACCGGAAACTGTAGGTACTGCACAGCCAGAGGGTAGATATCTGTTACTACCACCACAAACACCCCTACGCCAGACATCCTGGGGTCAAGGAAGTGCTTTACAAGCTTACCCCGAGGTACTCCTGAGCCAAGATGTGGAAGCATACTTCCAACAGTGTCAAGTATGTGCCAACACGAAAACCCATTGAGCATTGAAAATGACTGCTATTATGCACTGACCAACCCAGGCATGGACGCAAGTCACCACTGATTTGATGGGATTGTACCCACACTATGAGAAATGGAAACACTACATCTTTGTGGTGATCCACTTATTTCCATGATGGGTCAAGGCTTACACCCTTGCTAAAACTGATGCCAAGCCATAATAGATGTGATATAGATGAAATTTTTCTCCCGCTGGGATATCCTTGCTGTATCCTTTCCGACAATGGTCCTCAATTCACAGGTGCAGTATGGGAAATAGTCTGTCAATGCTGGGGTGTACAGTCCTGGATGACACCCAGCTACCACCCGCAGGGAAATCTGTTCAAGAAATGGAACCAAGAAATTAATCCCAAGACTTTAAGGATTCAGATGCGAGGAGACCATTGGAAATGGGACTCTTCCACATCTTATTTGTCTTTGCCAATGGGGAAACAAAGCCCTAGGAACTTGCCCTAGCAAGATTTTGCTAGACTGCTGAGAGCCTCTACCTAGTCCGACTGTGAAAGTGTGTGTAAGTTTAGCATAGTAACTAGCCCTAGTTAGCTGCCATAAGTGTTTAGTTTAGCTAGCCTAGAGCAGGAAAGTGCTTCAACATGTCTCCCCTGTGAACAAAAGCAGAGTAACCCATCTACAGTACAGTGCAACTAGATGAATTTCCGAGAACTATGGAATGAACAGGTNGTGAACAAAAGCAGAGTAACCCATCTACAGTACAGTGCAACTAGATGAATTTCCGAGAACTATGGAATGAACAGGTTATGTGAAAGTGCATCAATCCAACCATGTGTGTATTCTGTATCTTACCCTAACCTTTACCACTGGTTTAGTTACATACGACCTTATCATAACTATGCTTCCTATGTGTGTACTTGTACATACAGATAAAACCACAATGTATTATGATCACCACATGTAACCTACCAATTTGAAATCTTTATGGAATTAGTTTTCCACTTGTGTTGCATTGTGTAACTTCATTTTGCAGCATACGGGCCATGTAACCATTTGCTAAAGTGTTAATTTCTTTTCTTAAAATTTGAAGCATATGTACCAATCTTTGTCTTTGGAAACCAGTAGTTTTAGAGAGCCAATATTGTAAATCAGAAAGAGATATATACCATGGACATTTGTCTGCAAGAAATGGCTCCACCATAGCTTAATTTTGATCTAAATGTGCCAGATGAATTTGAGTATCCTGTAGCAGCTTCTATTTTGATGTAAGTAGGGGTTGCCAACCAATAAGAAGTAATTTTTGTCTGTCATTCAACGCAGTTTACTTCACTATCTCTCTTTTCCATTATGGGTCACTGGTCTGGCAGCTTGTTATTGCTACCTCCCCGGAGAGAGCAAACTGTGTTTTGCAGCGGGGAGTTGGGTGAATAAAACGCCCTTCAAGATAACGAAAAGAAAGGAAGCAAGTGGCTCACATTAACAGCTGAGGCTGTGGATATCATATAATACAATTTACAGTATTGACCTGTAAAAAAAAACACAATTCACATGCGATAACGCACATATTAGCTCTCAAGGGAAAACAGGTTGGCTAGCCCAAACTCANTAAAAAAAACACAATTCACATGCGATAACGCACATATTAGCTCTCAAGGGAAAACAGGTTGGCTAGCCCAAACTCAGATAGATAGGTTTCTAACTATCCCTTGCCATGGTGCTGCAAATTTTATATGGGCTGCTCTCAAGCCTCTCCTATCTAGTCGTATGACAGGGTAACTTACATGTGGCACTCGGTTTAAATTGTGGTAGGGCATTCCACCCTCCTTCAAACATATCATATACCTAGTTACAAGGTGAGTTGCACTTTCAATTATGTGCAATACTTACACCATGGTGTAAGGGTCACCTACTGTAGCTTAAAAAACATGCCACTCAAAAGAAAACAGCACTAAAAAAAACACTTCAATATCTAAGATTTAAATTATTTACAAGTACAGTGAAACTTCCCCTTACGGACACTTCTAAAAAACAGACAATTTTCAAATCACCAGCAGAAAAACTATAGACACTTAAGGAGGCGGGGGATCTTCCTAATAACAGACATTCTATAAAGCGGACATGGACACTTCATTTAAGCTTAATAAGAGACAAAAACTGCAAGAAAACCATACAAAAACTGCGTGAACAAGTGCTAAAACAGCGAGTTCCATATGAGCTGAGGAGGTTGCATACCCCCTACCAGCAACCATGACGCTGTACTGAATACCCCTCCTCTAGTACATGCCACGACAGGCAGGAAATCTCCTCTCCCTTCTCCATCCCGTTCCCCTTCTAGTTGGCCGGCACTTTCAGTTGTGTCCAGTGATAAGCAGGAACGACAGCCAGTGTTTACGATCTGTGTGTGTATTGGTGAGACAACATCTCTCAAAAACAAAAATGGTTATCTTGCAAGATAAAGCGGGCGTAAATTGGATGCAAGAAAAAAAAATCAATGTCCATGACCTCACCACGAAGTTTGATGTAAGGAAAATGCAAATAGCAGATAAACTAAAAAACCAGCATGAAATCCTCAAGTTGTGGATGGAAAATAGCAGCAGTAAAAACCAACAGGGATCAGTTTTTTAAATAGCTACAGTTCGTTTTCTTATGTTTTGTTACCATTGTGCATTAATAAGGTTAAGTGTAAGTGTTTTAGAATAAAGTCAACTGCAAAGTTCGTGAAATCAGGAGTCCTTGCTAGCTAGAAGATAGCAAAACTATGTGTGCAAAAGTATTGTGGTTCAGTGGTTGAACTATAATAGTTCTCTAGGAAAAAAATTTCTAGTACCTGTTTATTTTAGTTTTATAGAAGTAAGGACGTGCAGATGAGAGAAAGATAGATGTTCTGTTTAACTTGTCTTGCGTCTCTAAAAACGCATTTACCGAATTATTTTAAGATAAGGCAGCAGGAAATGGCTGTTGTGGAGATTGGTTAGAGGAAGGTGAGAAGACGCGGCACAGCTACTTTACAAAAACTGGCTTTGACGAGGGTTTACATGTCAAAGGCGATTTCCCATGTTCGTGCAATATGTGTGTNGCTACTTTACAAAAACTGGCTTTGACGAGGGTTTACATGTCAAAGGCGATTTCCCATGTTCGTGCAATATGTGTGTACCTACTTGAAAGTTCTCACAGTCTTTTCAATGACAAATGGACTATGCACAACACTGCAATTCAGCAGCATTCGTAGTTCCAGCAGAGAAAACATAGACCATAGTTTTGGACCAATTCTTCACTTATTCAAAATATTTTAATTTCAGAGGACATATATTTTCTAATAATGGACACTTCTCAATAACAGACATATTTNGCTACTTTACAAAAACTGGCTTTGACGAGGGTTTACATGTCAAAGGCGATTTCCCATGTTCGTGCAATATGTGTGTGCCTACTTGAAAGTTCTCACAGTCTTTCCAATGACAAATGGACTATGCACAACACTGCAATTCAGCAGCATTCGTAGTTCCAGCAGAGAAAACATAGACCATAGTTTTGGACCAATTCTTTACTTATTCAAAATATTTTAATTTCAGAGGACATATATTTTCTAATAATGGACACTTCTCAATAACAGACATATTTNTACTTATTCAAAATATTTTAATTTCAGAGGACATATATTTTCTAATAATGGACACTTCTCAATAACAGACATATTTTGATTCACCACAGTTGTCTGTTATTGTGAAATTTCACTGTATTTGTTGATCGTATATACAGTATTTAACATGGCAGGCATCCACCTGCTGCTGCCTACCTCACCAATTATGTAAGCTGACCTACTTCCATGGGTTTGTGGTGGTGCATGCCGTTATACTGTAGTCAAAGTCCTGCAGGTGGGCATGTTACTGGAATGTAGTTCATACCTTAATAATCTTCGGTGAGCAGTTTTTCGTATGTCATTTTATACACGTACCATCTGTTTGGTCACACGGGTTTAATTACCTTTCATTAAAATATGACATCTCTTTGTCACGGTCTCCCCAATTACTAGTATAATCTATTATACACTCTGTTTTCGACATAGGTTTTCTGAATCCTGTTTCTCTTTCCTAGTTCACTTCCCCTTTCTTACTATACACACTTGTGGGCTAGGGTTTTCAATCAGTTCTCTTCCTTCCTAGCAATACTTCCCCATTTTCTGGCTTTCACTTATGGTTACAAGTACCTACATGGAAGTCAAGCAGCATGCTGGGGGTATGGCCATGTGAACTTTTGCGTGGGGTGCCAGGTCATTTTCCGGGACCAGCTGACTTGATTTTGCAGTTTGGTGCAACAGGCAAGTTGGAGCAGCTCTCGTCTCTGGCGCTGTGGGTTACCACTTGGCACGTCTGCTTCGCCCTGGTCGGACAGACGCAGGGGCTCAACATTGCCCTAAGNTGGCGCTGTGGGTTACCACTTGGCACGTCTGCTTCGCCCTGGTCGGACAGACGCAGGGGCTCAACATTGCCCTAAGCGTCATTTGCGGGGCAGGACACCTCCGGGTTGGCATCTTGGCTGGGCACACCTTCTTTGGCCAGGGTAGGCAGGGGTTGGATAGCATCCTTGGCCTTCCCAGTGGGACAGAACTGGTCTGTCCTGGGTTGGGGGTAGCTAAGTATTGCCCTCCAGCACTGGTTCACTGCTGGGCTCATCAGTTTCACCATGTGCAGGCAGAGACAGGGGCTTGACACTGCCCTGGGCCTCGCCTGCAGGGCAGGGCACCTCCAGTTCGGCATTTCAGGTGGGCACATCTTCTTCTGCCAGGGAAGGCGGAATAACACCCTTGGCCTCCCGGCGGGGCAGGACTCATCCATCCTGAGGTGGGGCAGTTCAGCATTGCCCTCCAGCACTGCTTCGCAGCTTCACGCATCTGCTTCATCGCTGGTGGCTTTTCGCGGGGTTGGAGGAGCTTTGAGCTCTGCTCCCTTGTTACAGAGCTCTTCTGCAGATGAGCAGGACCAGATAGTGTGATTTATGATTCCAAATCAAGGGATGACCGCCACAAAATTAAGGACCAGCTGACCTAGGTGCTCTCTTGTGCAGATTGGCCATCCCTTCGCACATACTTCGATGGAGGGAATGACATGTTCCTTATTAATAAAAGTCCTCTCAGGGGCTTGTAGGTCTCAGTGGGGGTGGTGAACTGGAGCGGCAACCCTCCGGTGGCTGATCCTGATGATGGTCTGGGGTCCTGATCTCGTGGACCAGGTTCTTCTGTCTGTCCCTGTGCCTGTAGCATTGACTCTTGCCACTGTGGTTTGCTCGGCCCCGGGAGGAGATCATCCTCTTCCTTGTTGATCTTGGTGCAATCCAGGCAGGGCCTTCATCTATCCCTGGTTAAGTTTCCGAACTTTGCTATGTGTACTCTCCACCCAAGGGACATTGTCCTGCCTCCCAACAACCATATATTGGTCCTCCCATTTTTGCACCAGGCGGGCACAAAACTGATCTCTGGCTTGGCTGAGAGGGTGGTTTCAAAAGAGAACCTTTCCCCTGACTTCAAAAGCTCTTATCCCCATTCTAGGCTTGAGGTACTTGCGATCTATGTATTTGTCTTGAGTCTCTCATGCTTGTTGCGTGTGGGTCCGAGTTTCCCGACGCATAGTATCGAGCTGGGGCATGGTAGCAAAGTTCAAGGTCCCACTGCCAATACTCGGGTCTTCATAGCGGACAGCTGAAGAGCAGTTGACTAGGGGAAGGCGTTGATAGCCTTGTTGTTGCGTCTGCGCAGAGTGAAGAAGATATCTGGTAGATGGATATCACAATGCTTGTGGTCACTACCCACACTGAGTCGGGAAGTCTCCTTCAATTCCCGGTTCCTCTGCACAGTGAGGTTAGCTTGCGAATGATAAGGGGGTGTGGTCCATGTTTCCACCCTCTATTTGTTACATGTTTTCTTCCAGGCCATGCCCGTAATCTGAGTCCCAATGTCAGTTAGTATGGGCTGTGGGTAGCCCAAATGGGGAACAATCTCATTCTGAAACTTGCAAACGATTACTGGGGTCTCTTGGCTTGGCAACGGGATGGCCTCAACCCATTGTGAGAATTGGTCCATTATCAAATTTGAATTTGGTTAAAAACATGGCCCAGCAACTGAACATCGCCTTTGTTTTTTTTTTACTCGTGGAACCATTTGAAGGCTTTGCTATCTATCCAGAGTATGAAGGTCTGTCCCTCTAGGAGGTACCAGTACTTACGCATGGCCCAAATTACAGCGAGGCATTCCAGCTCATTGATGTGGTAACACTGCTCTGTTGCATTGAGTCAGATACTGATGTATGCTATCACCTGTGGCTTCTTGTGTGGGTCTTCTTAGTACAGTTCTGCGCCCAGTTCATCCTGGCATGTGTCGGTTTTATGAATCAGTGGTCTACCTTTTTAGGGGCGATGGAGTACTGAAATAGACTGGAAACTGTTTTGCTAATCCTTGAAGGCCATCTGCTGTTCGGTGCCCCACTTCCAATGAGCTTCTTTCTCGATCGTAGAGTTTAAGGGTGGCATCAGTTGTGCAATATTGGGGACAAAGTTCCGCAACCAATTGCACAGGTCTAATAATCATCTAAGCAGCTTCTTAGTCTGGGGTTTCTCTGCTTCGAGGATGACGCATATTGATCCCCTCTGCAGATAGTTTCCTTGGGGACTACGTATCCCAGGTAATCAATATTGACTTTGACAAAATGACTCTTGGACAGTTTGCACGTTAGTCCAAGTATCTCTATTCATTCTAGGACCTGCTGCAGGTGGGAGCAATCCTCCTCCGAGGAGTTCGAGTAGATAATGAAATTGTCCAAATCGGCAAAACAGAATTTCCCAATATAGCCCACAAGGTGTTGAAACATCGCCGGTGCATTTTTCAGCTCGAACGGCATCACTTTGAATTGTAGGGTTCCACCTTCAGGCGTGGTGAATCCAGGATACTTACAGCAGTCTGGATGTACCGCTATTTGCTAGTAGCTGGACTGCATGTAAAAGGTCGAAAAAATCTTGGTCGTTTCTGCATCTCGCAACAGGTGTGCCAGGTTGATAGGCAGAGGAGCGATAGTGTGGATTACATAGTTCAATTTCTGGTAGTTCACACAAAATCTTAATTGCCCATTNATCTTGGTCGTTTCCGCATCTCGCAACAGGTGTGCCAGGTTGATAGGCAGAGGAGCGATAGTGTGGATTACATAGTTAAATTTCTGGTAGCTCACAAAAAAATCTTAATTGCCCATCCTTCTTCGGAACCAAAACTACCAGGAAATTGTATGGGGAGGCCAAAGGCTCCACTATGCCTTGTTCTTTCATCACCAGCACCTGGTTCATAATTATCACCAGGTGTCTAGAGGACACGCGGTATGGTCGGCAGTATGTTGGGCAGTCAGTCATTGGTTAATCAGATTTCATGCTGTATACTCCTGGTTTAGCACAACATTCCCTCGTGTCCTAAAGCTCGTGAGCAGTTCTCTAGAATATTGTGCAACTGCTGGAACTCGGGTATTCCCAGAAGATTAATATCTTTGGGCCTGATTGGGGCGGGGCCTGCATCTTTGTGATGTTAGCCCCAATTGATGGTCATGTGCTCTTGGCTTCCTATATAAATGTGTTTTTTTCCAGTCTATTTTGGAGTATTGGTGTTGCAACCAACGTTGACCTAAGATCATTTCTTCCCCTATGTGGGGGTCCACTAAGAACTCTGTTTTGTTCCATGTTCCCATCTTCTATCAAGGTTCTACTTTCAACCTGCTTGACTGAGCAGTCTTGGTTAAAATGGCATCCCAGACAACACTAGCAACGGAATAATGTAGTCGTTGTAAATGAGTAAGGTCATTGCGCCCTTCGGTCGGCTTGGGGACCTATTTCGCTTTTGCGAACTTAGGTCAGTCCAAAGCTGCTTGTGCCTTATTATTCCGCTCTGTTTCCCTGGCCTGTTCAACTAGTTCATCCACGGTTTGCGGTCAGGGAATCTGGAGGAGATTCCGTTCATTCTGGAGTAACATCCGGGTGGTAGCTCGGATACATCCCTCCTCACTACCTTTGGGCATGATGCGCGTATACATTTGGAGCTTCATCCAAATAAAAATCTCAGCCTCGTTGTCGGCGGTCTGAGAGCGACTGTGGAAATCTGTGGTTAAGCAGGCTAGTACTTCCTCCCCTGAGAATTGTGTATCTAGCCCACTACTCAATTGTTCCCATTCTGTTACAAACTCCCCGTACTGGTTCCACTACTCTAGGGCTTTACTGGACATCTGCTTACGGGCTCAGGTCACCCGCTGCTTAATCGGATTTCCGCTGGCTCGGAACTCTCTCTTGTACTCCTGGGTGAATGCTGCTGGGTCTTCTTGCGGGCANCCCGCTGCTTAATCGGATTTCCGCTGGCTCGGAACTCTCTCTTGTACTCCTGGGTGAATGCTGCTGGGTCTTCTTGCAGGCGACCTTCGAACTCTGAAAGTTGCAGCCCATCGAGGCTTTGGACAGACACCTCACTAAGGGGTCCAGGATTACTTGGTTAATATTCTTGTGCCCTGCGACACACCTCACACTGATACACTAGCACAGGTCAGGTAATCCTTTCATCCGGCCATCCTATGCAGACGTGGGGAAAGGTTTGGGAACACTTGATACATTGTATTGTGTTGATACCACATCCTTCACAGCTAAACCAATCACATCGGGCTGCCGGCTGCAGCTGGCAGGCTTCAGCCTGGTAATCTAAGCTATTTCTAAACTTAGGCCCGTCATTTCATCTTAGGCATCTGTAGTGATATTGGCTTAGTTAGCATGGCAGGTGGCTAGCTGGCACCTTTTGTTAACGACATTCCCGGACTTGGCATTCAGGGTGGTGGTGGCCTTACCTGGGTTAATTAAATTCTCCCCTCCTTTGGACATGGTTGGGGTTAAGTTGAGCACCACACGGCATTTCAAGACTCCCTGAAGTCTAAAACTAGTTTCAACCTGGGCTGTTTTCTTAACTCATGTTCGAGATAACCTGGTTCTGCTAATTTAATGCAGTCAAATTATCTGTGGCCCCACATTGGGGGCCATGAAAAACCATTTAAAATCTTGATGCATGATGGCCATGGAAGCGGGACGTCATGCAGAGAGGTTTTTGTTTTGCGCAAAGTCAGGCGCGCAGGATCAGGGCAGACTCTACTGAGGAAGTACCTGAACAATTGGTCAATGACCTCTCACTCGTCCCTTGAAGAGGTGCGGGTGGGCATGCCGCCTACTGGGCACTTGCTTCCACACCTTTACATACCAGCTAACGTAGAAATGTATTTTATTAAGATTATCCGCCGCTCAAAATAGTTGCACTTAACGTCACTCATATTTTAAAGCAAATGGTTTAGCCTGAAAATGATACGCAAATACATTTTCACGAGGCGGGGTGGACTGGTATCTGCCAGTCCCCACTGCATAGGTCTAAAGTGCCAAACACTTTTGGTTCTCCTAGCGCTTTCAAGGAGTGGCTCAAATTCAAGGCGGGTGGCACAAAGGACTGTGTGATTTGATTGAAGATGTGGTAATTGATGTAAATCATAAGGGCCAGCTTTCTTTGGTTCTTGAAACATTCTGGTATTTTACGAGGTATTGGAAAACTATACAATATCGCATTGCTCCATTTCTGCTAGTTGCTTCTTGATTATATGGCGATGGTATTCAGGCAGCTGCTCTGGTTTATTGTGGATGACCCTCCGTTCAGTAAGGAGAATCTCGTGCGTAACGGAAGAGCTGGTTCGTAAGCGGCCGCTGTGTTCGAACAAACACCTATGATGTGCCAAGATCTCAATCAGCTATGCAACCTCATGGCCGGTTAAAGTGTGTTTTAACTTGTGTGTGGTAACCAGCTGTCTAGGTTCTCCTGAGTTGACTCACATCCATGTCACGGCACGTCTCTGGTTTTTCTCCAAATAGATGTGACTCTGACTGCAATCTATTATTGCCTGTTGGCTAGTGAGCCAGGGTTGTGCCATCATTGCGTTTTCCCTAAGCTAACCGGTAATGAAAGACTCTTCTTCCAATGTTTTGCCTCCCACTGTTGGGTTTCATGCCTTTCCCTGTATCAGTAGGGAGACCTCTTCATNCTATGATGTGCCAAGATCTCAATCAGCTATGCAACCTCATGGCCGGTTAAAGTGTGTTTTAACTTGTGTGTGGTAATCAGCTGTCTAGGTTCTCCTGAGTTGACTCAATCCATGTCACGGCACGTCTCTGGTTTTTCTCCAAATAGATGTGACTCTGACTGCAATCTATTATTGCCTGTTGGCTAGTGAGCCAGGGTTGTGCCAACATTGCGTTTTCCCTAAGCTAACCGGTAATGAAAAACTCTTCTTCCAATGTTTTGCCTCCCACTGTTGGGTTTCATGCCTTTCCCTGTATCAGTAGGGAGACCTCTTCATNAACTCTTCTTCCAATGTTTTGCCTCCCACTGTTGGGTTTCATGCCTTTCCCTGTATCAGTAGGGAGACCTCTTCATGTACCATGTAGATTGTCTCGTTACTATGTTAGATGCATGATGATATAGGCTGTTCAAGGTAACGTGAGCACTTTTGAGGCTCTAGTTACTTTTTCCTTTCAGCTATTTATTATCCTTTGACCTACTTTTTAAATAAATATTTCCATGTAAGTAATAAACATAGTGTGTATATTCCATCGGACTAGGAAGTTAATGTATAAGACTAAAATAAAATATATTTATTGACTATTATTCCAAATGAGAGGGCTTTCAAAAGTGCTCACTTTACGGTGAATAGCTAATACCTAAGGTATAATGGCAGAACGCATGAAATTAGCATTAACCACTCTATTATGGATTGCCTTCAGCTACTAGACTTCAGCTTTGATTGTGATGCGGGGTGTTTCTTCTTTGGATGCTGGTTGGTCTGTGAGGACACTTACTTATGGGTCCTACCTATTTCGCCAGGGCTGCAGCCCCCTCATCTTCTTGGCATTGGCATTTCCCTCAGACATGTATGGTTTATCAGACCTTTCTACAGGGGCTGCACTTAGCAGTTCCCGTTAATGATGTGACCAGTTGCTTGTTTCTTTTGATATAACGGGATGTCTTGATGGAAGTGGCCTTTCCGGGCCTTCGTTGGGCAAGGGTGGAGCAAACGTGGCTTGTGGTCACTGTTTGAGGTTTAGTTCACGAATGGGCTTTTAATTTCAGCGCCACATCCTGTTCTCAAAAACATGTGCAAATCACAAGTTCTTCTATGGAGCGAGGCTCCGGTTTCCTTGGGTGGAATTAGATTTTGGGCAGTAGCAGAAGTGTGATTAATTCTATTTCACTTTATACCATNGCTCCGGTTTCCTTGGGTGGAATTAGATTTTGGGCAGTAGCAGAAGTGTGATTAATTCTATTTCACTTTATACCATGACAGGATGGACCTTCTGGAACATGAGAGTTTTTCCACTGACATAAATTTTGGCCTCTTCCCTAGTTTATAGACACCATATATATCACTTACCAAAGACAAACTACCACCTTTTTTTTTTCCAGAAAAGTACTTGATAAGTCAATCCTCTAACTGGTACCAGATTGTGATAAAGTCCCCACAGTGTTGCTACCACTTGGCTGTTTCACCTTGCAGCTATGCTTTGGCTTCGAGTAGCCAGAGGTCTTTTGGCACTTGGATTTCCTTGGGTTCTGATTTGTNCAGAGGTCTTTTGGCACTTGGATTTCCTTGGGTTCTGATTTGTATGCTTACAGGAATTGTCAGGGATCCTCCTGGGGATGTCCGGTGTACTCTGATCTGGAATTGATGATCTGGTTTCACTTGACTAGCAGCTTTATCTGGTGTGCCCAGGTGGTTGTTCTTACATACTGGGCAGACAAAAGTTAAACCTTGCNCACTTGACTAGCAGCTTTATCTGGTGTGCCCAGGTGGTTGTTCTTACATACTGGGCAGACAAAAGTTAAACCTTGCAGAGCCCTCACCTGATCTGCTCAAATGGTAAGTTTGTGGCCAATATTCATATGTTATATGCAGGCATTCTTCTCCCTCACAGCCGGTAGACACACATCTTTATTGGCTGTCTCTGCAGTAGGTACACTTGACCTAGAGGCTATCTAGCTCGCAATCCTTTTCAGCCCATCTCAAAGATACAAAATAAAATTCACCACCGCAATGGACACATTGTATGTGGTGTACTCCAATCCCGGTGCATTTGAGTAAAACACACTGACTGCTTGCATCTGCGTGAGCATTTGAGTACCTGATAGGTGACTCAGCAATGCTATTTTTGGCCATCGTGCTACATTCTTGGATGTCACCAGGTATTTTTTGACAACTCAGAGTTAAATTTCTAGGGTTGGCCTTGGGGCCGGAGTTCTCAAAGCCTTCCACAGTCTCCCAACTCTTTTCAGAAGTATTTAGACACCCCAATTTGGGCGACAAGAAAATAAAAGCTTGTCACCTCACTCACTCTGGCAGAGATGGGTNGCCTTGGGGCCGGAGTTCTCAAAGCCTTCCACAGTCTCCCAACTCTTTTCAGAAGTATTTAGACACCCCAATTTGGGCGACAAGAAAATAAAAGCTTGTCACCTCACTCACTCTGGCAGAGATGGGTGTTGTTTCCAAGACTTCCTTCTCTTTAGGGCCATGGAGTGTGGACCCTATTTCCTGACTTTATAAGCAAATGAACTATGATGAGGATGGCCTTGGGAGGTGCAGGCTTTAGTGATAGGCAAGGCATGTGTTCATGCGTGCAGGTACAAATGGCTGGGTGGTTAGGGTCTGTTGGAACTGCATTTGTCTCATGGCTGTAGTTAGAGACGTTGGACGAAGGAGGTTAATCTTCTGCAGCGGAGAGGGTTGGTGGCACTGGTGAGATAGGTCTCAGAGCAGTGAAACACCCCAGTAGACAACTAGCTGCGAACCCAGATCCCAACTGATGACTGCAACCTGAAGTTCTGCTGCACGTACCATCCCTATCGCGAGCGGCATCCTCTTGTAACTTTGTATACATAAAGGTTTTTCCTGAGTGTTATGGTGGAGCAGAATGGAGTAACACACTATTCCCCATAAAGATTCACAAACTCGCTGCCCTAAGAATTCTGTTCAATCTCCCTACCCAAAACGTACAGGATGGTAACTTAGTCAAGTGAACCACCCGCAGAGTAAATCACAGTCCTTTTATTCCATCTCCAGTGGACTGAAAAGGCGACGTGCATGTATGTCATCATCACGTTTAAATCAGTGGGCAGGACTAACCAAATCGGCCTGAAGGGCAAGGGGAGGGTGCACGGTCATGCCTTCTTCGAAGAGTGTCAGAGGATTTGAGAACAAAGTGTGTACAGCGGGATCCAGGTGCTGAAGCACAAATGGCTGAGTGAAAGAAGAACCAGACTAAGATTCCATATGCTTGTTTACTGTCTTGTATAAACACAAGACACACTACAGCCTGTACCAAAAAGGTTGTCTCCTGAGGGGCAAAACCTAGGTTACCAAGTGCAGTTACCAAACACTTTATGCACAGGTTTAAATGGAGGAAAGGAGACCCCTTCAAACATGGATTAAAGGCAGCACCAATGATGCCAATGTAAAGGCACTGAATGTGGATATATAGAGTGTGAAAGGACTAGCATGTACACTATAGTGTAATAATGAGACCGACCATTAACAGATTGTGAGAAAGACTGTGTAATGACATGCTGCAGATTAGTGGAATGTGAACTGGCTAGCAGAAACGATGAGATGTAGCCGGAAAACCAGCCAGACAGACTGCGTAAGAGATGACATGAGACTGCCCTGAGGCAGTGCCTCAGTGCCTTTTTATATGGGAAGACTGAGGGTGAGCAAGGGGTTTGGGGCAGAGAGAGAGAGAGACAAAGACATGCAGCCCTCTGCACAGCCAAGCTGTGTGGATGCACACCACCGGTGCATGCTGTGGAGAGGTGGTGAGAGGTACTTCACTAACGGTGCAGAGTGTAGCTGTGCAGGCACATTGGCATGCCTGCAGCTAACACCCAAGGAGACGCAAACTGGTGGCATGCAACAGCGTAACAGTCATATATTGGAAGGGGAGGGGTGCAACTCTAGCAAAGGCTACCATGCTACAAGACATCACCCGTGTAAAGTTGCAGTTTTTCAGGTCTTTATTTTTGTCTTTTGGTTTGGGAATATTTGGTTGTGGTGGTAACTCAATAATATAATTTTCAGATGAAGATGTAGGGGATTATTTAAGCAGAGTGCAGTGTATGTTTAGTAATGTCACAAATTTTTTAGTGTAGATGTTAGTTGGAGGTTATTTGTTTATTAGCCCTTAGAGGTTAGTAAGTATTGAATTTTATAGATCACGTGAAATTAAAAAAAGTATCCTGATGGCTTTTATCTCCCCATTGCTGATTGGATGAGTGGTGTGACGTAGTCAACCGACAGCCAATCAGAGCACAGGCTAAAACAGGGTGATGCTGAAGGTTGAGTAGAGCGCATTCCTCTTGCACAAAAACCATCACCACCGCTGAGAAAGGACGCGTGTATGCTGAGAAGTTAAATGATGTGAGTTAAAAGATTACAGTGTATGGGTAGCACCCGTGGCTTAACTTCTAATAACTTTTTTGGACTGAACAACATTTGTTTCTACTAAATAATTTCTGCCCACGTCTGTAGCCACTAGGGTGTATGTAGGCAGTCTCATGTTTCTTCTTCAAAAATTTTAGACGCGAGCAGATGGTCTGTAATTGCTGTAAGATGTTTTATGTCTCATCATCGATAATAAAAATTGAGTGATATTTGTATTTGTGTTTGAGAATATGAGCTGATTAATAAAAAATGACAACAGAATTTTGACATTCTAATTTGAAATAACTTACTAACCTCCATCCGCAAAATTCTAGTTAGCTGGTGCAACTACATTATTCCCAGCTGGGCAAATGTTGGGAAATATCAATCCTAAATAAGGTTAATGTTAGTGTACATAAAAATAACTGAAATGTTACATCTATGGCATGTCATGGTTGGTCCAAAAAATGCTACAAGCAGGCAATTTCTGGCCTACTTATATTCTGCCAAGCCAGGGATAATTTAGAGAATGGGAGCGCAGCGTAGGGGTGAGAGCCAACAACACCGCCTGCGCAGATGGGATGCGTTTACAAAACTTGCTCTTGTGGTGTAGTCACGGGGTGGAAACTGCCACCCACTGAACTGACACGCGTTGCTGTGTGGGTGGTCAAACTTCCAGGTGGCAGGAAGCCTCCATGCAGACAGGCTGTTTTCTTGTAGAAGTGAGAGAGGCAGCATTGCAATAGCTGGAGGTGGCATGGCTTAATTGGGGGGAAGGAAGGGAAAAGCAGTACAGGCGGAGGTTCTGAAGGTTACTGGCGTTGCCCATGACGCATAAGCTACTAATAGACAACTGCCAAACTACCTTTATTATCAAGTGAATTTTATCCTTTGTTGCTAACCGACAACAACCAATAAAAGGGATTCAGAATACTGTTTGACAATGCTAGTGCCTTAATGCTAATAAGCCAGCAAGCTAAGNGCGTTGCTGTGTGGGTGGTCAAACTTCCAGGTGGCAGGAAGCCTCCATGCAGACAGGCTGTTTTCTTGTAGAAGTGGGAGAGGCAGCATTGCAATGGCTGGAGGTGGCATGGCTTAATTGGGGGGAAGGAAGGGAAAAGAAGTACAGGCGGAGGTTCTGAAGGTTACTGGCGTTGCCCATGACGCATAAGCTACTAATAGACAACTGCCAAACTACCTTTATTATCAAGTGAATTTTATGCTTTGTTGCTAACCGAAAACAACCAATAAAAGGGATTCAGAATACTGTTTGACAATGCTAGTGCCTTAATGCTAATAAGCCAGCAAGCTAAGNAAACAACCAATAAAAGGGATTCAGAATACTGTTTGACAATGCTAGTGCCTTAATGCTAATAAGCCAGCAAGCTAAGTTCATTACTATTTCTGTTTAAAAATAACTATATATTCAGTTAGAATTACGAACTTGGGATTGAGGTATTATATTTCTAATGTTTGTGTTTTGAATTTCTGTGCGCACACTAACAAGCAAACATTTCCCCAATTTAAAATCAAGGTTCAACTGTAGGCAGCTGTAATTTTCAGTATTTGGTAAAATGTCATCAGGAACTAAGGCAAGTAACCAAACAAAATACAGTCAGTAAAGAAGATGTATTAGAAATATAATTAAGTTCTGTGATAAGGAAAAGGCTTCTTCACAAAATATGTTATGCTACGAAATGTGTGTCAGCAGTGACAGGTAAATCAGAGAAGAATAAACATGATTTCAATTAACAAAATATTAATATAATTCAATGGAGAGTATTGTCANGACAGGTAAATCAGAGAAGAATAAACATGATTTCAATTAACAAAATATTAATATAATTCAATGGAGAGTATTGTCACGAGTAATATGATATGTCTAGAAGTGTATACTTGACCTCCCCTAGTAGCCACAAATTGTTTGAACATCGAGTGACTTGTACCACCAAGTGTAAAGTTCATTTTCAGTAACTCCTTGCAGGGAGATTGGAGGATTTATATTAATTTATTTCAGTAGATATACGTCTTTTGAATAATCTGATATATTGTAAGGACCTATTTGAAAAAATTTGTTATCTAATCATGCGTAAGCACCCTGCCTGAGTGCAGCGTAACTCACAACAGGCGTATGTATATGGGAAAATCAGAGTACATTGTTTTGAATAATTAATTATTGAAGAGCATGAACAAATACATTATAATCACCTTATTTATTATTTGCTGTATCAAAATCACTTTATTTTAAAATTAAATATATTTAAGTATTTCGACTACACATTTGTTACGCAAGCATAGCATCACCAACATTGCTGACTGTGTGTTTACAGCGGGCATGACAGCAATGGTGAAGCCCAGCGGACAGAGGAGTGAAACAATTTACCCATCCTACTTTTAAACTGGCCGCAAAGTCGATAACTTTANATACATTATAATCACCTTATTTATTATTTGCTGTATCAAAATCACTTTATTTTAAAATTAAATATATTTAAGTATTTTGACTACACATTTGTTACGCAAGCATAGCATCACCAACATTGCTGGCTGTGTGTTTACAGCGGGCATGACAGCAATGGTGAAGCCCAGCGGACAGAGGAGTGAAACAATTTACCCATCCTACTTTTAAACTGGCCGCAAAGTCGATAACTTTACAGCACACTCTCAACTGATCGAGTGCGCGCAGGAAATTCAAAATTCTGCTTGCATTCAATGACATATTATTTTTATTTTCAGAGGGCTTGAAAGTTTTAGGTTACCTCACATTCGGTGTCAGGTTATAACCAACTATAAACAGTATTTTATAATGTTAAATTCTTTATTTAAATTAGTCGAGGTAAAATGTTTTTTAATCTACACTAAAGAGCCAAAAAAACTGATACACCTGCCTAATATCGTGTAGGGCCCCCCAAGCACACAGAAGTGCAGCATGACAACGTGGCATGGACTCGACTAATGTCTGAAGGTATGCAGGAGGCAATTCACACCATGAATCTTGCATGGCAGTCCACAAATCCAATCTGTGCCAATTTGAGAAAGAGTTGTACGTCTGTCACGTTTAATGATTCTCGTAAGTCATCGTTTGTCCTGTTATTTCACAATCTTTTTCCGGCCGCAGCGATGTCGAAGATGTGATCTTTTACCGGATTCCCGACATTCACGGTACACTCGTGAAATGGTCGTGCGCGAACATCCAAATGTTATCACTACCTTGGAGATGCTATGTCCCATCTCTCGTCGCGGCTGATATTGTGGTGCATCAAACTCACTTAAATCTTGATAACCTGCCATTGTAGCAGCAGTAACTGATGTACCTGCTGGCCGCATCACGTTACTCTGATTGGTTCCATACCTCTGTTATTTGCATACGCATGCCTATATAAATTTTTTTTGGCTCTTCAGTATATTATTCACAGTTATGCTAATAGAATAATTTTTTTTTAATTCCCATTTTTAATGTGTTTATTAGTTAAAACATTATTCACAGATAATGAATAGTTCTCATTATAGTCAACATGAGGTAAAATAAGGTTGGAAGTTGTATTTTATTGATGTAAATGTCATAACCTTCACCTACTGAAATCTCGAATATACGGAAATTTTTTGACAGTCCCCTAAAAACAGCATAAAGGGAGTCCACTGCACACTAGCACTTGAGTCTCACCCCTCCTCAGCCACATACATACTTGGTTTGGCTGTGTAGTAACAACATACCAAATTTCCAAAATAAACAAATAGCACACAGTATATATGTTAATTAATTTGGCTGTAAAGAAAAATCACAAAACCCTAAACCTGTATACATATGTTACTAAACTGACCAGAATATGAACCAGAGCTTGGCCAGTGTATGGAATGCATCAGGTTCTCCATTTGGGTCCACACCATTTTCTTTGGTGACCAGACACTGCAGAAGCATGCACAAGCTCACAACAGAGCCCAGCTCTGAAACCGGGGTTGGCTCACTGCAGTTGTTGCTCTTGAACTTCAAGGTAGCACTCACATATCGATTGATCAGCATCTCCATCTGCCGNTTGGCTCACTGCAGTTGTTGCTCTTGAACTTCAAGGTAGCACTCACATATCGATTGATCAGCATCTCCATCTGCCGGAAACCACAGATTAGTATGAAATGGGGCAAATATATTCAATTTTTCTGATTCAAGAATAACACCTGTTGTAAACTTGCTAGAAGCTCAGAATAATAACTTAATCAAATACCAGTTATTGCTGATTCTACAAGAAATTATGCACATACTTCAGGTGAAAGGATTATGCAGGGCTACCATCTTCATGTACTCAGAGCACAACAAGAAGTCATTATTCAGCCCCATTTTCTGACCTCTGTTCAACTTGTTTACATATTTTGTACAATTGCAGATACAATATATATGACAAAAATATATGTGTCTCCTTGCTCAAAACCTACAGTTAACCATCTGACAAATTTGTTTGGTTATTCAACTGGAATAATTTAGAAACTTAAAAACAAAGTAGATATCTGATGCTTTGAATGAAGTTATTCTACAGGGAAACACATATTCCATGCAAGACAAACGGTTAACATTTTTTTGTTTACTCTTAGTTGGAAAGATTTTCTAATTANGGGAAACACATATTCCATGCAAGACAAACGGTTAACATTTTTTTGTTTACTCTTAGTTGGAAAGATTTTCTAATTAATGAGCAACAACATTTTTGCAGCAATGGAAAACATTATTTACTCTCAATGAATGGAAGTATTCTTATTACTCTCCTTGCCCCCTTCACATCTAGGGTACTTTTTGTCTGGACCACTAGGGGTATGTTTCCTTTCCTAGCAGACTGCCTTTGCCATCACTACCGATGGTCTGGCTGGCTGTGGTATGGGTTTATCGAGGTGTAGTTTCATGCCCTGGGCTGATCTCTGACCAAATGCAATGGGATAGTCATTGTGTCCTCCTAGCTTGGTGGCTGAGTGGACCACTCCCCTCTCCCTCTAAGACAGTTCTTTATCATAAGCAGGAAAATTCAAGTTAATGAGATGGTGGAGTTCTGGATACACATGACATGCACACTCTTGTTGCCGAGTGCCAAAACACACCAACTATGGCAAACAAACCTCTGCCTCTGTTTGCAGCAAATAGAGCTGCTCATCTGCCTGACACTGAAAAAAATTCTGGTACGAGCACCCTAAGGTTTGCAGGGAAATGGCCATTCCTCTCAATGTACTATATGTGTGGGGTCGGTTCGCAAAGAGACCTCAGGAAAAATGTCTACCAGGTTCTTGTAAGCCCACACCAGGAGGTGCAGAGGCTAACAGTTTTGATACACCTTCTGGGGAACTTCCCTGTGTTTCCTCCTGCCAATCAAATCACACAGTGGTACAAAAATGTTATGCTGAATAATGGAATGAACAGTATTTCTCTCCAGAAAGGATGTAATGCTTACAGTGGTCCACCCCACTGCTGATTCTGACTGCTGTTCTTCCTCCTTCAGATGAGTAACAGCCAAAACAAAGGTCTGTTTCCCAATGGCATAGTCTCATGAAGATGACAAGTGACTGTAAAGAGCTCTTTATATCTCAGCTCACTTCTTCCCTCCCTAAAATAAATACCAAAGATGACCTAACCACTAGAGTATTGGACAATTGTTCCAGAACTTGACTAGTAATCTTTGGTTCAACAAAACTTTCCCAAGTGGCAGCAACACAGTTGGTTTGAATAGAGATTTCTGCAGTTTCTGTATGGCCAGAATATGAAAAACCATTGGGTTGCCCCACCACCCAAGAAATTTACAGTTGATCTATGACAAAATTTACCATCCCAGGTAAGGACTCCTGATTTCACCGACAACCTTCTAGTTAGCAGTTCTGAAAGCTGAAGTTAAGATCCTTTGTCAGTCTCCATTTTGCCCAAGTACACCTTTGGGTAACTGCTCTGTCAACAGCAAGTTTTCAAAATGATTGTTTTTACCACTATGTAAGCTTCTGCCAGAATTAAATTGATAGTTTTAAGTACATCCTGACTTACTTTCACTGTATATTATTAAGGCTGCATTAATTCAGCTCTGTCATATGTAATCCAACCTANAGTACATCCTGACTTACTTTCACTGTATATTATTAAGGCTGCATTAATTCAGCTCTGTCATATGTAATCCAACCTACTAGTACTCTGTACCCATTAAGTTTAATAAGATTAGTAATTACTTACTGTACCTTAACAATATAATAGAAGTTTAAAACATCACTCTGCAATGATATATTTTTCACTGTATATAACAACAGGATACTCAGCATCCTAAATCATAATAACTAGAAAATCAAAATACCTGGAACACTGATAAGTAGTAACATGCACAATTGATTTGCTGATGCAACATTACCAGTATTAAAATAAATATAAAAAAATTACCACAACAGGGGTAAAACTGATAGGAGTAAAATTAGGGTAGTATGTTCTAAACATCTTGGAAGTATAACAGATGAGAACTGAGGAAATGTGAACAAGAATGTGGAAAGGGGGAGGCAGGAATAAGGGCCAAGGACAAGTTCTTTAATACAGATCTATGAGGTACCACTGAGTAATATGCGTGGGATGTATTGTGTGCCTATTGTACCAAGTGTGGTGCCAGTTGTGTTGCAGTGGTTCATTTTAGTGTCACTGAACTACAGCGCATTCTTATTCGTTGCTCAGTTTCCTATTTCTTGCTTCCTCCTTGGATCTCCACCCTGATACCATCATACTCCCTTTTCTCTCTGCATTTGTGCAGCGCTGCATTGTCTACTTAAGCCACCGTAAATTAAGACCCTACCCTGTTTGGCCAGGGGATCACTCACTTCTCTTCAATGACTTTCGAGACTTCCAGCGGACGACTTCGCGTGCATCATCATGATCGTAGCTATTCCTTTAGGAATTAAATACAATGTCTATATAGCTCGGCTGACATAAGTTACCGTCTGTCATGGCATGTGATAGCTTGTTGCTGTTGGAATTTTGTGGCTACACTAATGGTAGGAGTAGTTGTTTTACGGCGGTGTCATTGTCTAAATTTTGTTTGGTAGCCAAACAAAATTATGGTTTAAGTTATTGTCTTGTTCCTGTTGTTCCTCCTAACCTGGTTTTGCTGATGGCATTTTTTGAGCCTTACAGAAGGTGTACGTGCAATTCCGTTGTTCGTTAGAGTCAAGTGCGCCCGGTATTATTCTTGTTGGCACTGCCTAGATATTTTTTACTCTTTCTTGGGCCCCGCCATGTACCCTCAGTATTACATTTATAGTCAAAATTTAAATAAAATTTTAATATGCTTTAGTGTTACGTCATTACTTTTAACATGTATCTTATTGGTGCCGGCTTTGGTAGGACCAAAAACATCTAAAAGGGCTGCCAGGTGTCAAGCTTAGTTTTTATTAAACTTTTGATGTATGTGTTTTATTTTGGTATAAGTTATCATGTAGACCTCTTTTCAAGAGCTCAGAGATTTTAACATTTGCATGTGAGTACATGTTTTCAGTACTCATATTAGTGTCCAAAAACAGTCATTTATTTCGGAAAAATGATTCCTTTCATAAGCATGGCACTAGAGTAAAAAACCACATACACATGGCTTCAGTTAACTTAAAACTAGTCTAGAAAGGGCCGTCCTACCTTGGTAGCCAACTTTTCAATAAATTACCACAACACCTTCAAGAAATTTGTTTCTCTAACCAAAACTCTTTAAAAAACTTCATATAGCTATATATTGAAAAAATATCTTACAGGCGCAGTAAAACAAACAAACAATCAAACAATAAGCAAAATACAGTAATGTCAGATAAAGGTGCTGGGAAGTAGGCTGGGAGTGAT
This sequence comes from Clitarchus hookeri, assembly GCA_002778355.1. NCBI lineage: Eukaryota > Metazoa > Arthropoda > Insecta > Phasmatodea > Phasmatidae > Clitarchus > Clitarchus hookeri. The sequence continues at coordinate 505,726 of NQII01000605.1, read as the reverse complement.
AACAGTGGACAATATGAGGAATGAGAATGTAAGAGAACCCAATCAAAGTAAGATAGAGAAGTCACAATTAAAATAACATGGTTATAAAAAATGAGAATGGAGAAGGGGAGTTTGTCAGAAAAAAAACTCATGGCAAGTGGAGAGGAAAAGAACCATGGGGAAGACAGAGAAAAGAGAAGATAAGAGCAGAAGAGAATTAACTGGTACACAATGAGAAGTGGTGAGTTGAGTTGTTTGTGATTAAGGCATACATGGCCAATGGTTGGAAGCTGTTAAAAAGAAGGGTTATGCAACAGATTTTCCTTTCCCCCACTATTTCTAAAAAACCCATCTCTGCCCCATCACTAATTCTGACGCTAACCCTGATTTAATGTTTCTTGTTAGCTTTAAGCTTATTGGGGAGAATTTCTAGTAACTGCTAGTATAAAACCATCTAAAAAAATGGTTTTATTTCAATAAGGCTACAATAATCACTTATGACAATAGCTGATGCACCTACTGTACATAATTTGCATAAGNTGGTTTTATTTCAATAAGGCTACAATAATCACTTATGACAATAGCTGATGCACCTACTGTACATAATTTGCATAAGAAGCTCCATAACAGGGCTAGTATAATTTGTCACAAGCCTCACCTCTTGGACAAACTGCTGACCCCTGAGTCTCATCTTACAGAGCCAGGAGTTGACGTAGGGTGTCCATCCCAGGTCCTTGTAATCATTGTAAACCATGCCACAGCGGGAGACTGTGGCAGGAGATGCCTCTGCTAGATCCTCCACTTCAAACAGCAGTGACACCTGAATGTACATGCAACATAAATTACCAACTAGCTGCCCCCCTATTGCAAACTACACACAAAACAAACAATTTTGTATAACAATGTTTTTATTAAAAAGTATTGACGAGGTAGCAGAATGGTAAACCTTAGGACTCACATTAGGGAGGACCTGAGTTTAAATCTCAGACCAGCCATCCTGATTTTGGTTTTCCAAGATATTCAAATTCACTCCATGCAAATGCTAGGATGGTTCTTTGCTAAAGGTCATAGCAGATTCCTTCCCCATTCCTGCTTCTCTGCAAAACATGCTCTGTCTCTAATGATCTCACTGTCAACAGGATGTTAAGCCACACCTACCAACCTTCTACTAAAAACATGAATATCTTGTGTCCTACACAACAATGGGGTGAACAATAAAGTAACACAACCAATTACTCAGTAAAACTATCAGCACTAACAGTTTAAAATGTCTACTCAAAATGGCCTACATGGAGCATGGATAAACTTAATTAGATGAGAATATTTTTATTTTCCTGTGTACTATGCAAATCAGATAAACAGAATTTAAATCCAAATAGCCCAAATTTTAATGAAACAAATGAAGAATATTAAAGGCAAATCTAGACAATCTTGTTATGAATCAGGCAATGCTTGATAGACACATGTATGCAAGCTGCACAAAAATTAAAAAATGGCATACACACAAACATACATCATCAACAAATTACTTTTTTTTNACATGTATGCAAGCTGCACAAAAATTAAAAAATGGCATACACACAAACATACATCATCAACAAATTACTTTTTTTTAATTTCAAATATATAACTATAGTTTTATAACAAACTGAGCTAGAGAAATGAGAAATACATGTAGCTTGCAGTAACAATTTCCAAGTTCTACTAGAATGCTANTTATTTCAAATATATAACTAGAGTTCTATAACAAACTGAGCTAGAGAAATGAGAAATACATGTAGCTTGCAGTAACAATTTCTAAGTTCTACTAGAATGCTATAGTACTGGAGAGTGACATGGTAACCATTAAGGAAAAGAACTCATTGTATATACTGTTTAGATAAAAAAAATTTGTGCAAGTAGTGTTTAGGTTGTCAGCACTAACCACCTTTGTGTGGGAGTTAAGACTAAAAATGTAATTGCGATGGCTGTTGTTTATGTACATTTGTCAAAATTAAATAAAGTGTAAATAACTGAGTTAAACAAGACCTTCCTATCACACAGTGGTGATCTGTATTAGTGGGGGATCCAATGGTGGCAGGCCAAAGGAGTGAGCCACTGCTTTGGAGTTTGTTTTTACACTGGATAAAACATTATTTTTGAAACAAGTACATTGTTAATACTGTAGCAATAATACATTAATTAAAAAGTATTTATCTGGATCATCCACTTATTATTGAAATTTATATGCAGCATAAAATCATAATGCTTACTAGTAAGCATGTAGTTTGATCATAAGGCACACCATCCCTCCCTCCGGTAGCCCCCTTCTTAGTGGATCTCTAGATCCGCCACTGATCTGTGTGTGTTGAAATGCCTTAGCTGGTTGTAAATGCATGAAGAAAACTCACCACAACAAGAGCCATGCATACTGAGCACATGACAGTATGAAACCTTGCGGCATATAAAGGCACATTCTTTAATTTTGTCCACAACTGAAAGGAAGCATCATCAACTGCTAGCAATTGAAAAGAATATAAGCTGCTACAGAGTGTACACTATTAAAAATGGAGGTGTAACATTTTTATTATTTTCGTAACTACTCAATGAGTCAATTGTTTCCACTTTTGCACCAGACCCAGCAAACTATTTGTGTTTGCTAAATATAAGTTACAAACTGACCACTCAGTTTGTGTTTTGTACCTGTTTTCGGAGGGCTATCCTTTCGCCATTGATAAGAGTCAACACTTTGTTGTCATCCATCACACTGTTCATGTTCTCAATCCACACTGCATCAACTGGACCATCAAATAAAATCCATTTTTGTTCTGGAGATTCATCTACACCCAAGAAACCAAATGTGTATTAGAAAACTAGATAAATGAATAATCAGACACATCTGTAACCTATATTTTACTCCAAATAAAACATTAAAATGTAGCAAATAGCTAGTAACATCACCAGTTAGCTGAAGATTTTTTCATGTGTCAATTGCATAGAAGCATGGGACCACTAAGGCCCCATTCACACTATATGCGATTGAGCCGTGCAGATGCCGGCCACACGGATCTGTTGCCACACATAACCATACTACTGTGTGGCACAAATTGGGTAGCGATGGCCATGTGGCCATCGCTACCCAACTGGTTGTGCAGCTAACCATGTAGCTTTATTTGCATTACGTCCAGTGTAAGCATTCAGTTCGCTGTGCAGCTTGAATAAGGGCAATACGGTATGAGCTAAAATAAAGATAGCATGTTGTAATACTGAATGTTTTGTCAATGAAGTAGAGAAACAAAATGTTGTGGGATTTATAGTGTCCAAAATATAGGCATGGAAATATAAAAAAAAAATCTTGGGAAGACTTAGTTGAGGTATTTGGTGATGCTAGGGAATTCAATAGAAAAGAAAAATAACAAAGGCAAATCAACATGTCAACTTTTTAAAATACACACTCACTGTTTATGTCAATACATTACAAAACATGCAGGTATGCATGACAAGACATGCATGCCAGATTGTGGTGTCAGAGGTTGTGGATCCATATTCCAAAAAAAGGCATTGTGTGTTTGTTGTTAAGTAGCATGCTTCATTCTTTATGGCATTCCAAAGTTACTGTTTGTTTATGTAAAAATGTAAGATATTAAATGATTCTGTACTGCCATTCCAATTTCCCATCAATTACAAAATAGTTTGCAATTGTCTCCCATCCTGTGTTAGCAGAGCAGACAAACTGCCTCTTGATAGTTTTACTGTACTGAAAGTAGAGAAAGGAGTTTGAAATGCAGTTTCTTCAATCAATAAATTCCTCTAATTCTGACATAATTATGGAGAGCAGTACATGTTTTTATCCTGTTTTCTGCTAGATTAATGTCATCAAGTATTGATCTGTGAAAGATTTGCCAACATTAGCCATCATACCAAAAGTACATTCAATGTAATAACAAGTTCTTGAAAGTCAGTAATTAAAGACATTCTGTGCGTGTGTTAGAGATTTTACACTGTACAGCCCCATAAAGGTTTCCACAAGACAGAAAACTCTGTCCTTTGTGAACACATATGGTAAAGATATGTAACACTATTAGATACAGAATGGGGGTGTAGAAGTTCTAACAATGTTGAATGAGTTTCTTGGATAAAACAGATTACATTCAAATTACCTATTCAATTCAGTAATCATATGTCCCAATGTCCACATATATAAAACAATAATTGGCATCACAAATACCTAACAAAACTATATATAGAAAATAACATTTTGTAGTAGAAACACAAATAGCTGTAACATCAGGTTGCACAACTCATACGTGCTGCCTGTCTATTTCCCTTAGACAATTGGGAAAACTTGCATACTTCTTGAACTTTTTGACCACATTTTCCCACTTCTCCTTTGCCATTTCTGGCAGATATATTGGTATTAATTTCTTCTACATAATTGTACACACTTGATGGACAATGTATGATAATGTTTATTTCCCAATTTTGTAGTTATACAGTAAAGGCCCTTTCACGCAATCAAATAAAGAAAATGTAAAAATAAGAAAAAATTTTTAGAGCTGAACCAATTATTTTCGCGTTGTGCATGAATCCTAGATACTTCCAAAAATTTACTTCTGACATTATTTAAACTGTTTTCATTAAGAAGTTTGTAATAAATTTTCATGTGGAGTCTTGAAAGCTATATTGAATGCAAATAATTGAAAGGCAAATGAAATTATTATTTGTTCAATAGTCTGATTCAAGTAATTGAATTTAATAAATATTTGATTACGTGAAATGGCCTGAACTCTGCGAATGTGCAACTGGAAGCCAAGTGCCTGAAAAAGAGATCTATCAATTATAGTATTTCTTTCTTTCCAGGCAAGGAACTACATAATAAGTGGAAGGACCTAACAGATAGCAATGTGAAAGAACTGAAGAAAAGTTACACACACACAGACTAACTATATCTATTTTGAAAGATTTAACTTTCTGAAGCCATCAGTCCCAAATAAAGAGATGCCAAACTAAAGACAGACCAAGAAAAAAGAAAGCTAAACTTAATTCTGTGGAAAAATATTTCTGTAATATTTTGGGGCAAAAAAAAAAAAACTTTGGTGGCCATAGAAAACTTTAAACAAAGAGCTTTCAAAATTAAATCTCTTCTGCGTATTGTTCTACAAAGAATTGAAGAAAATTCATGAGAGTAAATTTTTTAGCTGGTAAAATAGAATTGTTAGATGTATTGCAGCATGCACCACTGATTAGTCAATGCACCACTGACTAGTCATTTCTCCGATAGTCATTCATATTCTTAACCATATAACTGTGCAGGTAGGACATCAACTCTGACACAATCTAATAGTACTGCTAAATACAGCAATACTTATGTGGCTTACTTAACTGTGGCCAGTATATCAAACATAGCACAACTGAACAGAAAATACTGAACTTCTCCTGGACCACTGCTGCTGCCATCTCCGGCTACACCATTTCCATCATGTCACGCGTGTATATACATCCAAACACCAAGTACAAAAACCCAATTGGATCAGTCAGAAACTCTAGTCTATTTTATCTGTGATGTCAACATTCTCTACAGTTTATAAACATATGTATCTTAACGTGATACTTTACAAATATGTACATATACTTTACCTGTTTACATTAGTGTTACTGCAAATTTTTCATTAGACAAAATGTGATGTAATAAAATTGTAGCTACAGATACAATGTCTTGACTTTAACATAAAGGGAGTTATCAAGTGATTTTATAGACACTATGAAATAATTAAAATACTTCTCTCCATGTTACTTCAAGTTTTGGTAGAGTGTTATGAATAAGACATGATAAGTTTATTCTTAAAATAGAATAAAACCAAAAATTTCTCCTTTTTGATACTGGCGACACCAACACTAAGTACGATACATGCAACCTTCTCCACATTCATGTTGAAGTTGAGCTCTCTGCCACCACATCACTAACCACCTTGCAGGAACACTACCTCGAACAACCCTGCGCAGCCACATCCACAAAGAGCAATCCTAATAGTGTTGTTACAATTTTGTGTTTGGTTTAAATTGTACATTTAAGTGTTTGGGGATGCGTAATACTCAGAGATAGAATGAAGTAGGTCAGTTAAGTTATTGTTGTATTGTTTAGATGTTAGTTACAACTCGTTACATGAAATATAAATTAAATTGGAGGAGCTCAGATACATAGTTAAATATAATTTAATTAAATCACAGAACATAATTTAGTTTGGATACTATTTAACTAGAACGTCTTCACTTGAATCATGGCTCCGAAGGCTGATGACTATAGACGTATTACAGCGGTCGGCACACTCCATCTCCTGGCCTCTTCATCTCGGCGGTAACCAAGGAAAAAGACCCTGTCCGCCACGCTTCCAGCCTTAATATTGGGCGCGTGTTGACAAACAAACTCCAAGGCCTTCGCCCTGTTGGAGGGGGTTCTTTGTGTTGTGGTTCGGGCGCTCTGCTCGTGTCTCAATTATCAGTGTTATGTTTGTGAGAATGCAATCACCTGATTGCAATTTCATAACAGTGTGAACAGGGACCAAGGATGAGGTAACACATGCAATGCACAGATGCCGCATGCCTGTAAATAATATCTCTAATTCATTACGGCACCTTGTAGTGCACAATAACAGCAGATAATAATACATGTGTAAAACTGGTCAAGCAAAGTCTTTAAGGGAGGGTGATTGATCACCACCAAAATACTAATATTTTGTATTTTTCACTATATCTTAATGTTAGGATAAATCCATGAGTTTTCAGAAAATTTTCAAAAATTTTGCAGAAAAACTAAGTTTTTATTTTATTTATTCAAATTTTATGCATCTGGATTTAAATATTAACTTTTATTAATTAATTCCATAAAAACAAATGAAATATTCCCAATAAATTATTTACTGCACATTAAACTTGCCCAGAATGACTGGGAAAAAAATTCTAACTTCTTCCTGCAGTTCCACCAACAGTTACTGGTTTAGTAATTTAAATACAATATTTTTTGCAGGTGTTTCAAATATTTCACTTGGAAATCACCACTTTCATATATGTCAATAATGTTTACATCAAAGTTTTGTAACATTTCTCCTCCTTAGTTTGAGATTACAATGTGTATGTAATATACAGATTGTTTTAGTAAAAGCATGAAAAAATGAAACTGCGAATAGGGGCCCCACCACAGAACGTTTCGAGATTGGGAATTTGTGGTCCATGAGGCCAGCTAAAGGACATATTGGCGTAAGCATGTGGGTGACCCACAATGTGTATGTGGTTCATGTATCATCCACACAGTGGCTCTGTTGTCCCTTCATTGCCACGGTTAGAGCGTATATCAATGAGCGATGCAACAAACACGGAATATTTGAATGGGTGCGACATAATTTCACATGCTGTTGTCATTCTTGCATTGAGATTGGTAGCAGTCACTTTTAGTAACTCTTGTCAGGTATGAACTGATACATCAACATTGATCCATCAATGGAATGGTTACTACCTGTCAATAGTATACACACTCAATGTTAATAATACACATAACCAATCCAGACATCTGTATTTGTGTTAAACATGTTTACACCCATATCTCCTTTCGTTGGCTTTGCAGACCACATATTCCCAATCTCGAAACATTCTGTGGTGCTGTCGCTATTATAAGTTTCATTTTTGCATGTTTTCACTGAAACATCCTGTACGTCATAGGCCTTATATCTTGTATTGACTCAGACTGTTCTGTAAGGTTGAGACCGTCTAATGAAGACAAAAAAAGAAATATAATTTTCTTCTTCACTACTTGAACTGAGCAAGGTGGCATAGTGGTAAACCACAAGACTCACATTCAGGAGGGACCTGGTTAGATTCACAGTCTGGCCAACATGATTTCGGTTTTCCATGGTTTCCCAAAATTACTCCACGCAAATGCTGGGATAGTTCCTTACTATAGGTGATGGCTGATTCCATCCCCATTCTTGCTTCTCTGAGCTACTTGCTCCGTCTCTAATGAGATTACTGTCAATGAGATATTAAGTTCCATCTACCTAGAATGAAGTTCAAATGAGAATATAACCTTCATGCAGCTCTGAGGGAGGGAACATAGGGGAGGTAGTGTATATGCGTATGGGAATATTTCTATTTCAAATTTCTTGATAATTCTTAGGGTTTCTTGACTCTGGAGGGAAAAAGCCTCCACCCATCATGAGAATTGGTTGGTGACTACCAATAAATACGGATTCCCTCTCGTGCTTCTGGGGTAAGGTCCCATCAGGTCGGCTGTGAGGTGGGTCGAGGGAGTGCAGGGCCATCAAGGTTTCACAGTGGGCTTGGGTACAGAGTAAGCTTTACTACAGAAACATACCTCATAGTTTGTAACATACTGTTAGATGTCACTGCTCATGCTGTCCCACATGAATATTTCTCCTATGTCCCAGAGCGTCTCTTTAATGTCGGGGCCGCTGGCCTGGCAGTGGTTATAGTGATTTTGGCACTTGTTGGCACATAGTTTCCTGGGACCCAAATCTTTCAGGGTACTCCTGGGTTACCATTGCATGACCACACATCGTCTCTGAATTCAAATCTTTGAGGGAGGTCTCTAAAGAGGCCCTCAACTTCGGGGTCCTTCTGTTGGAAATAATGCAACAGGTACTGGCTGATCTGGGCTTGGAGGAGGCGGATATGCTCCGCCGGACTTTGTGGCAGTGATGGAGCAGGGTTCATTTGCTCCCATTCCTCATCATCATTGGTTCCACCTTGAGCATCTGGTTGGGTGGAGAGGGCATCGGGTAAGTCATTAGATTTCCCTAAACAATGCTGGACCTTGAAGTCGAACATCGCCCATTTCCCTAGTTTAGCTTTGGCATTCTTAGACTCATTCAACCATTGCAGGGTCTTGCTGTTGGTCCGGAGGATAAAGTGTTGGCCCTCTAAATTATGACGGTACTTTTGTAAGGCCATATATCACAGTGAGACACTTCTGCTCATTGATATGGTATTTCTCTTTGGTTGGGTGCAGTATGAGTTGCTCCAGCACTCTCTGTAGGTAGACGCAGTGTTCCTCTCAAGATGCGGAGTACACTATGATGTTGTCCATGTATGCGAAACAAAATTTTCTGATATAATCTATTAGAACTTTGTTGTACATTAACCTTTGAAAGGTTGCGGGTGTGTTTTTAAGGCAGAATGGCATAACCTTAAACTGCAGGGTTTCTCCTTCGAGTGTCATAAATGCCTTGTACTTCTTGCTTTCCGGGTGGATGGATATCTGCAAGTATCCAGACTGCATACAGAGGGTACTCGAGATCTTGGCTGTTCCTATGTTCCGCAGCAAGTGCATCTGGTTAATTGCTTGGGAAGCTATAGGGTGGGTAACATTATTTAATTCCTGGTAATTCATGAAGAAGTGTAGCTGTCTGTCCTTCTTGGGAACGAGCATGACCCTGGAATTGTATGGGGAGTCAGATGGCTCTACAATTCCTTGTTCTTTCATGGAACATACCTGCAAAATTATTAAATTCTTCCATTCTGCCGATGTGCAGTAGGGGCGGCAACATACTGGCTTTCTGCTGGATAGCCATATCTCGTATTGAATGATGCAGGTTTGGCGTAATAGGCCACTCTGACCAAAGGCTTTGGAATGATTGGCCACAATGTTTTGTAACTGTCTAAATTTCTGGTTGCCCAATAGGTGGTTAACATCTTCTGGGGCTATAAGGGGAGGGGCGGCGGTTTTGAGGGTAATATTCCCAGTTTACGGTTATCCATTCCTTATCAGCTATATACACTAAAGAGCCAAAAAAACTGGTATAGGTATGCATATGCCAATAACAGAGGTATGGAACCAATCACAGTAAAGCGATGCGGTCGGCAGCGCCTATATAAGACAACAGGCATCTGGCAAAGTTGCTAGATTGGTTACTGCTGCTACAACGGCAGGTCATCAAGATTTAAGTGAGTTTGAACGTGGTGTTATAGTCGGCGCACGAGAGATGGGACAGAGCATCTCCGAGGTAGCAATAAAATTGGGATTTTTCCCGTACGACCATTTCATGAGTGTACCGTGAATATCGGGAATCCGGTAAAACATCAAATCTTTGACATCACTGCAGCCAGAAAAATATCATGAACGAACGGGACAAACGACAACTGACGAGAATCATTAAAAGTGACAGACGTGCAACTCTTTCACAAATTGGGGCAGATTTCAATGCTGGGGCATCAACAAGTGCCAGCGTGCGAACTATTCAACGGACCATCATTGATATAGGCTTTCGGAGCCAAAGGCCCACTCGTGTACCGTTGTTGACTGCACGACACAAAGCTTTACGCCTCGCCTGGGCCCGCCAACACCGCCATTGGACTGTTGATGACTGGAAACACGTTGGCTGGTCTGACGAGTCTCATTTCCAATTGTAACCATGGACCCTACATGTCAACAGGGGATTGTTCAAGCTGGTGGAGGCTCTGTCATGGTATGGAGCGTGTGCAGTTGGCGTGAAATGGGACCCCTGATACGTCTAGATACGACTCTGACACGTGACAGATTCGTAAGCATCCTGTCTGATCACCGGCACCCATACATGTCCATTGTGGATTCTGACGGACGTGGATAATTCCAGCAGGATAATGCGACACCCCACACATCGAGAGTTGCTACCGAGTGGCTCCAGGAACACTCTTCTGACTTTAGACACTTCCATTGGCTACCTAAATCACCAGACATGAACATTATTGAGCATATCTGGGATGCCTCGCAACGTGCTATTAAGAAGAGATCTCCACCGCCTTGCACTCCTATGGATTTGTGGACTGCCCTGCAGGATTCATGGCGTGAATTGCCTCCTGCATACCTTCAGACATTAGTCAATTCCATGCCACGTCGTCTTGCAGCACTTCTGCATGCTCGCCGGAGCCTTACACTATATTAGGCAGGTGTATCAGTTTTTTTGGCTCTTCAGTATAGATAAATCGTCGTCCACAGTCCATTATGCAGTGCTGCTGTTGCAGCCATGGTTGCCCCAAAATCAATTCTTCTGCAATGTCTCGGGCGACTATAAACTCCGCTTGCATTTTCTGCTGGGATATATCCGCACTATTAGGCTAATCCTCTCGTCCACGTGGAAAATATGGTCGGTTGTGCCATTTGTATTGGTTGAGTTTACAGGGTTAGGTGGGTTATTTGTTCTGGGGTAAGGAAATAACACCTTATGAGTTCCATGTGGTTGTGGAATCAAGTAGGGCAGTAGCTAAGCGTCTGTTTACTTCCACCTCAATCCGCGGCACTTCCAGAGGATTAGGCTGTTCCGTTTGCGTCTGAATAGTGACGGGCCCATTGTTATCGATAGTGGTGGCGCACTTCGCACCACGGTTCCGGCATTTCCCATCGGCTTCTGGCATTCTCTGTTTTCTACGTTACAGTTTATGGGATCGCTTTCATCACTCACTCCCATATCGTTAGCCATCCATCGGATGGCTGGCTTGACTGGGCAGTCCCGGTTTAAATGTCTCCCTGAGCAGAACCAGCACTTAGGAAGTGTTGTGGTGGTAGGGGGTGGCAGAGGAGGAGAAAGTGCGGTCCACTGGACCTTCGATCAGCCCTGCCTTCTCTGTGAACTTGCCCCTCTTGAGCCAGTCCATGGCGGTCTGCGCCTTGAAATTACACTGTCTCTCTACCAGCTCCTCAATCAACTGTGGACGGAGAATTTTCAGTAAGTTTTGCAGGTTGGGTACGAGCATGCATGTAATAGTTTGCATGCAGCTTTCTTTGTTTCCTTCAGGGAAAACGTGTTTATACATTTGTACCTTTCTGCGGATGAAGATTTCCATCTCATCATTAGTAGCTTGGGTGCGGCTATGAAACTCAGTGATGAGAGGAGTGCTAAGACCTCTTCACCGGAAAACTCTACGGCTAATCTGAACCACAATTGGGACCATTCGATAATGAACTCCCCATACCTGTTCAACGACTCCAGGGTCTTCCTTATTAGCTGATTACGGGCTTTTTTAACCCATTGCATGATGGGGACTCCATTCTCTTTTAACTCATATTCGCATTCCTGCGTGAGAGCTACTGGGTCCTCTTGGGCTCTTTCAGCAAATTTCGGTATTTTGGATCCGTATGAACTCAGCGTGGACACTATACTCTGATGTGCTCCTGGATTACTTGGATGGTATTTTTCAGCTCTCCTACATACCTTGCATCTATATACTAGTCCCGGGTGTGTAATGTCCTCTTTGGGCCACCATATTCAGAGGTGGTGAAAAGTTTACGCACATGTCATACACCTTACGGTGTTCATCCCTTGACCTGCGCAAGTTATCCAATCACAATATGCTGCATGTCGTGTCCGACAGTCAGTACAGCAAAATTCGAGTCCCTCGGTAAATCTAGGTTTGTTGTTCCACCCCAGACTAAAATAGTGGAAACAGTTCAGGAAATACACACACATTGAATAAACTGCTGACCTTCACCTGTAAAGGTGACTACATGACATCTTTCGTGTCTGGGACCCTCAGTTCCCTTCATAGTCATGGAGGTTTTGCCTTGTTTGGCTAAGTTATGATTTGACACGGACATGTTCTAAGGTAACAGATCTTGAGTGCCACTAGGTGTTTTATGAGTCCCCAAAGTCCGGTACGTAAAGCCGGGTGACACCCAGCTCTTCTCTGTCTCTCTGGGTCACACTGGCCTGGCTCTGCCGTACTGTTTGACAAAAAGATCAGTGGACCCACGTTGGGTGCCACAAAAACACTTGACGCATGACGGCTAGGTTGAGGTGGTGCGCTTTACACGAGAGCAAGGGATTTTAAGGTGTCAGGTCAAAGACACAGGGTTCCTCAAACTGTACTGAGGGGGAGTTAGAGTTATGAGGCACTTGGTCTTAACTAGTTCCATATACAGGGATGGACGGGTAGGCCATCGACAAGGTATGTAGTCATTGGCGACACTGAGAGCTCTCCGAGTGGCTAATGCAGGTGCCTGTGCTGGCCTACCTTGTTCCAGCCATACCCAGGGTTGACTGATGGCAAGAAATTGGTGTCAGGGTCTAGGACCCCGTACTAGAGCATCTGTCAAGGTGGGTGTCCTTGGATTGGTCATCTGTGGCGCTGTCTGCGGCTGGTTGCTAGAGGCGGTCATTAGCAGCTGCTGGTGGTAGATGGCACGTCAGTCCTGTCACTCAAACCAGCGAATCTCACGCAGTGGATGAAGTGGGTTAGTTGACTTGGAGCGACCTTACCACTATATCATGAGTTGCTCAGAGCAGACTAGGTCACTCCTTACGAGTCCTGGCACTCCAATTTGCAAATTTCATGTGGTGGATAGGGTGGGTTAGCTGACTCTGGTGACCCAACCACTTCCGTGCAAAGTATTTCTAGTAGGGGGCTCTACCGTACATATGTACCAAGCACCTTTACTGCTTACTTAGTCTATAGTATGGGTGGCTGGAGAATATGAGCTGTTTTGACATACGTGCTGCCCAGCTAAGGGAGACCCACAGTCCTACACTAAGAACAGAAATCAGGGATCCATGGTCCCCTGCTCCTCCTTTGAGGAATGGCACTTACCAGGTTGTAGGTGCTTACCAGGTTGTAGAGAGGTCACAATTTCACCCTAGAAAAAGAATTCCTTGGTTAGACTCGAATGTGTTAATTCACTGAAGAATAAATCCGGTTTCCCGTACTATCTCCTGCGCTTATCCTGATTACTAAGTACCAATAGAAGTTATGTTAAAACCGGTGAAGGGGAGATGTTAGCAAAAGAAACTAGAGCAAAATAATTAGGTAGCCATAATAACTACCCGACCCTAACTGTCAACAGTGTTGTCCTGAAGGGACTCGGGTGTCAGTACCAAAGTGGTGAGTGAGGTGTAAGGGTGTAAAGACTGCTTGCAGGGTAGCTGATAGCTGGATCTAGAAGACTTCTGGAGGCTGTAGGTTCTTTGTGAGGAAGATGGTAAGGCAGACAGCTTCAACACTAGGTGGTGTTGAAGTGAGCTGCTGAATATTCAACTGTCATTCTTGGGGTTCTATTGGCCTTGTAAAGTCGTGGCCTGCATGCACCTCAGCTTCCTTCAGTCGTCCGCCATTTTTGGTGGGGTGGCCTCTCCCTTCGTGGCCGGCGCAGTTCTAGCTGCGGTCTCTCGAGGAAGGCTGAAAACCGGGTAGTTTTCTTGTGTGTGGGCGGTATCCCTCGCTCACTTAGAGGTAACTCTTGTGCCTTGCTTCACTGGGCTTCACTAGTTGGACGGAGTATTTATATTATGTGCGTGTCTGGCATACTGAGTATTAGTGGTCTGCCCGCCGTTTCCTTGACTGTCCTCAGTCATAGATCATGCATGTCGAATGTGGAGGCACGCTATCTCGGGGGTTCGATACTCTGTTAGGGTGCTGTGCCAGTGCACATGACAAGGCGAAGTCAAAAATAATATACTCAGAAATGTATCACGCATCATTGTTGTTCATAATAACTTTCCTGTTGCTTACCTGAACCTGATATTTTAAAGAATCCCCTTCTCTTTAATGTGTTTGTGGCATAGTCTGTTCCATTTCCCTCCTTTCTTCTAATATCTTTATGTGCTGCCTTCTGTTTCAGTACATAAAATCCTTGTCGGTAACTACAATGTATTATCTTGGTGCTTCTGCAGCAATATGGACCTGGCCATAATATATTATGTTGATGAGCCACACTCTGTCTCCTACATTTAGAATAGGCAAATATTTGATTCTGCTTTTCCTATCATGTATTTTTCTTTTACTCTCTTTACTCTCAACAGCTGGGTCACCGGATTTCCGCATGTGGGAATTGTGCTGGACGATTCCGTTGGTCGGCGGGTTTTCTCGGGGATCTCCTGTTTCCCCCGTCCCTTCATTCCGGCGCCACTCCATACTCACCTCAATCACCCTCATCGGTTCGCAATACCTAGCTGTTAAGAGCCGCCCAAATCTCTTCACTCTTTTCTCACTCTCTTTACTCGCCACATCCTTTTTCTGGTTATAAACATGAATCAAGAGGTGTACATCTATAGGAGAGAAGGCCACATCTGGGCTCTTCCGATTTTGGCAGAAAATGTTTAACGATATCTGTTGCCTTCTCAGGTTCACCATTTAACTGTGGAAATCTGGGGCACTAGGTGTCCTATGGCTGAAGCCATATTCCATTACAAACTGCTGAAAATCCAATGATTTAAACTGGGTGCAATAATTTCTTCTAACTAATTTTAAAATTCCATGTCTGGTAAAAATAGTATTTTCTTTTATTACCACCCTAGATGGGTCTTTGCCCAACTCATTACCTCCAGAAACCTAATAAGGTAATCTTGAATCACTGAGGTGCTGCTTCTGTTTGAGCTCCATTATAACTATACCCAACACCTTCCTTGGTTTATCTGATAGTAGTGACAAATTTAGTATTTCTACTCCATGTACTCTGTGTTTGAAACATTTCTGACAGTTTTCCACCATCAGCTTCACTTCAGTAAATATATTTGGCCACCACACTGGCTTGTGTGCCCAACGATGACTATTCATTATTTCCGTGTGACCCTACACTAACCACCCTCACCCATTCATAAAAATTTTGAGAGCGTTAAAACAGTATCTCTTCATCCGAAGACCACCTTTGTTTTTTCGTGAACTTTTTTGTTTGTTGCATAAGAGAATGAAAACCGATCAATAATTTCTTGACAAATATATTTGTATGGCAGCCGTTACCCCTTTCCTCTCTTGCCGCTGTATCTCTTGCACTTGCCCTCCCCCTTTCTTGCCTATTTCTCCACCTTCCCCTTCTACCCCTACCATAATTATGCCTGCACAGCGCTATTCTGCCTTGCCAGCTGACCTGCAGTTTTACTTTGCTTGTCATCATTCTTGCTTTTCTACTGCTAGTGTAATGTAGCCAACTCTCTAGTTTAGTCATCAGTTTTGTGTGAGCTTGGCATCCTATCACTAGGATGGCACAATGGGCTAGCCAGGGTTTTAGTGTTTATTTAATTATATGTGTTCTCTTAAATTTCGTTTTAGCACCTGCCTTGTAAAAATTCAGTTTGGATCATTATAAAGTAATTACTAGATTTGTTCGCATGGTATGTACTTTCTATTACTTATGCTCTTTCTACGCTCTTTTTCGCTCCTTGCCATTCATGCTACCAGAAACACTTAATTTGGTTTGTTGTTCGCGTGGCAGGAGCATTGCTATTTCTCCTCTCTAAGACCAGCTCTTTCTACTCTTGTTCGCTAAAGTGGAGCAGAAAGAGCAGAAATGAGTAAAAACTATCCCGCCCACAGAAACATTAACTGTCAAAAGACTGCATGTTTGGTACTTGGGGAAATTGAGATAAAGTCTTGTTATCAGTATTAATTGGAAAGGTGGCAGATGGAGGTAGCCATGTAGAAGTAATCCCAGGGTGCCAGGTCATGATTTTGCTCATGTCCACGCAGTGAGCAGAAACTTATACCAGGGTCGTTATGTCATCAAATGGCTGGAGGGTCAATGCAGACACATACTCTTCTGCTCTATTGTTAGCTACGTAACAAGCCAAACTCAAGTCCAGTGGGGCTGATTACTTACACTTAGGAAATAAATGTAACCACATGCATATTAAATCCAGAGCCATTCCGTGTTTATTACACAATGTTTAAAATCTGAAATGCGCTGGGGACAACACAATCTCAAAAGGCATGATAACAAACAATACAAGATAGAATATGACACAAAACACTTACATGAGGCCTCGCTTGATCCAGCTCAAGGTAGAAACACTAAATCACAAACAAGAGAAAAGTCAGAGGGTGAGATTATTAAAAAAGAGCCCTACAAATCCATAGAAGGGCCAAAGCCAGCTGTGGGGGCAAAATAAATGGTTTTGGTAGTAACTAAATAGATAGAATGACAAGATCAAAGTTGAGGCCCACGCAGACCACATGGCACACACCTATCCGGCCTAAGCTCCAAAAAGAGACTGGCAAATAGCCGTCGGAAACGAGGACACTAGCTCGTTCCAGAAGTGGAGGCCTCGGGGACACCCCGTGTATGGATAATGATTGGATAATAAAGCATGATCAAAATGGAAGGAAGACTCTATGCTAATCACCAAAACATGCACAGGACTACATGGCAAAATACCTTACTTGCTAGTTTACAAGAACATGTACAGGAGGGTATGCCAAAACAAATACAAAAAGCATTAATAAAAATACAACCCTTTTCTAGTGAGTTAGTTAGTGAAGAAATTTGGGCGGCTCTGAACAGCAAGGTATTGAGAGCCGATGAGGGTGAAGCGAGGTGAGTATGGCGCAGTGCCAGAATGAAGGGGTAGGGGAAATGGGAGATCCCCAAGAAAACTGACTGACCATCAGCATTGTCCGGAACTATTCCCACTTACGAAAATTCGGGAGTAGCCTGGCCAGGGGAATTGAAACCGATTCGCCTTAGGTGAGCACGCTAACTGCTCAGCCACCGCAGCCCCCCTTTTTCTAGTGGCTTCAGCTGTTGGTCAACCTTTGATTCACTTTACAAATGTGTCGACGCTCCCCGAACACACGTTACACAAGCATCACACGCAGCGTTCCACGACCCTGTGACTTGTGCACATGTGGCCTATGACGGGCTTATGCCGGACGATGGATGAGGTTGTATGAGAAACACCCCTACTAGGCCATCATGAGCAAGTGAGACCAGAATACGCATTTCCTGAAGTACGGGGGTGATGTGGCACTGAGTGTCACCGGCTTCTGTGTGACGTGGGTGAGAAGAGGGACTGTGTCACAGCAGATGTGGGCCTGTATGCACAGTGGGTGCGTAGGTTGCAGTGTCTCAGCGTTGTGTCCCACAGGTGACCTCCCTGCACTGTGTATGATACCTGCAGATCTTCCTAGCCCTATGGGGTAGTGGGGTTTTGTCCATACCGGGTGTATACAGCCCGGGTCACCCTTCATCGCAGAACACACTCTCACTAGAGAGGTTTGTGATGTCGGTACCCTGCGCATCATCAGTCTTACCTGCAGGGAGCGACTTGTAATCCGCCTTGACAACTACGCAGCGGAAGATGGAATCCACCAGGGACACGTCTGGCAGCCAGTAGAACCAGGGTGTCTCAGGCATTTCCGGTCGTGACAGGAGTTGCTCGACAATAGGCTCTAAGCCTGCTAGCAGAAAACCTGAGAAATCTGGGGATGTCTGCTTGGAACTAAATTCTGAGTCCTCTTGTGGGGAACCCATGAAATCTGGAGATGAGGTCGAGGAGCAGTTCACATCTTACAGGATTCCCTGTGCAGATGGAGGTGGCTCATGAGCACTGTTGCTATATTCACCTCACCCTCTGAGTCACGTGGCTCAGGGGAGGCGTCTACTCCTGGCCCGGTGTGGTTACTATCTGGATCATTTTCTGCACACATGTTATTGCGCTGGATTTTCTGTAGCTTGCCGTCACCGAGCTGTGCCAGGTAGGATGAAGCATCCTTACTGTATACGATAGTCCCTGGGCCCGTCCAACAGGGGGCTAGTCCCATGCAAAACTGTCTCTGCCCTGCTGACCGAGGATGTGCATGCTCATACATGATGCCCAGGTTGAAGAAGAGGAGAGAGAGGGGTCGGAGTTGGTGGGCATATGACCTGCAATGTATGCTACCTGGTGGGTGAGTGCTAAGTCTCTGTAACGATGCATTCTCTCCTCGCAGTGTACGGAACTTTCCTCCGGCAACTCCTGGTTCTGTTTCTCTAGCTGACCTGGCCTTGGCAAGTCCCACCCTAGCAGCAGCTGCACAGGTAACACCCCGGTCGCTTATGCAAGCAAAATAGTGGCCAGGGTAAGTGCACATCCCACTTAGTGTGGTCCCCATCTACAGCCTGCAAACTGAGTGCCGTTGTCGGTCAGGAGCACTGGGGAGATAAGCCTAGAGAGGGATAAATTCTTCCTCCAGTAAGTGGGCGATGATGCAGGCCTGGGTGTTACTGACTGGGAATGACTCCACCCAGCAGGTAAAGAGATTGATAACGACAAAACGTTTCCCCATGTAGCCCTGTGGTAGGGGCCCATAACATCAAGGGCGAATGTGTCAAACGGCTGGGTTGGTTCTCTGGCCTGCAGTTGTTCCACGACGTTGCGGTGGCGGGCCTTGCTCATTTGGCACAACACGCATGCACATACTGGCGAGTCTCTTTGTCAATCCCAGGTCAGTAGAAGTGTTTGTCCACGACGTGCCTCGCCTCGTCTTGTCGGCACCAGTGTGACCCATGGAGATGATGTCGTGGTATAACGGATACACAGCCATGCTGGCGCACAAACACTCTCCAGAGGGTGTCGTCATGGCGCGCGTGATACTGAAGGATGCCATCAACCGACCAGTTGTGATCCAGACACCTGGACTTGCATGCGGCCTGCCTGTTCTGCACAAACTTGTCCATCTCTTGTACCATAAGGACCTCATACCATACTTCATTGAAAACTTAACCTGCATCAACTTGTGCCATTGTGCATGTCGCTTAAGTGGGCTGGATAAGAGGCTGGTCAACTAGTTCACTACAACAGGATGGGAAAAGGATGTCGTCCCAGATGGTGCTGTCATATGCCTGATGGTCGAGGTTCGGGTGGCGGGACAGCTCATCCGGTAGCTTGTTGTACTTGCCAGGAACGTGCTGAATGACAAAGTTAAGTGATTTGAGTGTCAGGGCTCACTGGGGGTACTTGGAATTCCGACCCTGTGCCCTCTCCAATCACAGCAAGCACTGGTTGTCCGTCCACACGGTTAACTCACAGCCCTTCATGTGGAGTTGGTCATAGTGCTTCAGCGCCCATATGACAACAAGGCACTCGCGCTCATTCACGTTGTAATGTCTCTCAGCCTTCCCAAATTTTGCGCTCGCATAGTCAATAATGAGGCGTTCGCCCTGGTCGTCCAACTGCTATAACATCGTGTCTGGGCACTCACTTGCATCTGTCTGCAAAGAGAAGTGGCGAGAGTACTCGGGGCAGGTGAGCAGGTGGCATTTGCAGAACCTACGCCTGTTGGGCTGCATCTGTCCAGCGGTACCGGCACTTGAGTGATAGTAGGTCGATGACGGGCACCGCGACCATGGGGAAGTCTGGGATGTAGTTGTGGAGCCAGTTCACTAACCCTACGAACCGCTGTAGCTATTTATGCATCTGAGAGGGGACTTCCCATCAATCAGCAACAACTGTTCTGGAGACTGTCTGTTCCCCTGCACGTTCACAACATGCCCTGGTTATGGGAGTTCGGTCAAGCTGACATTGCACTGTCGGAATCTCGTGATGAGTGAAGGTGATCCGCAACGAGTCTGACACCGCTTAAGATGTTGGTTTAGCATAGATTAGAACACTGGTACGTGCTCAGACGGTACCCCTTGAATGAATTTGTGTAACGACACNTACGTTACCCGCAGTGCTGACATGGTTTCCTTTCTTGTTTACTTCAATGTTGGCATCTTGTTCGCGCAGCCACGGCTGACCCAGGATGATGTCGTCTGTTACCCCTCTACCGCAAGAGCAGTTGCAGTAGTGGACAGATCTTGTATCTGGACGGTGAAAGTGGTTCGCCCCTGGATCCCAGCTGGTAAGCCCTTGGTAGTGGAGCGGAGCAGCCCTGGTTCCACCATCAACTGGTGGGCCAGCACAAGGTGGGTGGCGAATGAAGTTGTGTGTTGCTACCATGTCGACCAGGGCCGCCCTCTGTTGCCCATCGACGTCCACCGGGATGTGCAGCAGGCCTCTGTCACTCGTTGAGATGTGCCCCACAAGGAGGGTGTGTCTGCACCTGCACCATCATAGAAGGGTGGTAGCTGATTGTCTCTGGGGGTGCGGCCCTGCCTGCTCGGTGCTCCCCCTGGCACATGCAGCCCAAGCAAAAAGTTTGGTCTTGTTACTACTGTCTCTGAATAGCTGCATGGGTTGAAGCACGCCTCGCAACTGAAGAACTCGCATGTGAAAGATGAGTGTTCACAACTACTGGCATAGTCCCCATGCTTACGGCGGTGACACCGCACAACATGGGGCTTCATCGGTCAGGCTAATGCACATTAACGCTGAGCACTGTCCATGTGGTTCAGGGGCCTGGCTGAAGTCGAGTCAGTTAGCCCCATTGGTGTCCATGCACACGTGGTATTCCAGGGCTTGGTGAGGGTAGACACACACAGCACACATGCGTTAGATCGTACCCTTCGCCATGCTCATGTTGCCATTTCCTTGGAAACAAACAGATGTTTACAGTTACTGTTACTCTCAATGTGCGTGACCCTCGTGACCCTGGTGAGGGAGAGCGCAGAGAGCAAAAGCCAAAGTCCACGTGCACATGACATAACCAGTTCCCTTTACACAGTCTACTGTACTCAAATTTTTTGAGGTGTTGTTTGAAGTTTACAACACGTTGCCATACGCCATATTGTTATTGCCGTTAACTGGTAAGGCAGTAGATGGAAGTATATGTGCAAAAGTAATACCAGGGCACCAGGCCATGATTTCGCACACAACCATGCAGTGAGTAGACACTCTTACGTTACGTCGCCATGCGACTGGATGGTTAATGTCAACACACACTCTTCTGCTCCGATGTTGGCCATATACCCATTTTCTGCTAGCATTTCTGGTCCTGTGGGTTACAATCCAGCCACCTCCAGAGGGGTCTGTCTCCGGGTATAACAATTTTCGTACCCATGGGCATGCCCAAAACGGTAATAGAATGTGATCTAAATTTCTGTTATACTTATGAAGCTGGTAGAAAAAATATGGTGGACAACAGAGTAACAACCCCAAGCCGTAAATGTCAATTTACGAAAAGATTACAGGTTCTGTAAAACACATTTAGGTAAAAATGAAACTTTTTTTTTTCCACACAAGTAACGGTTAACATTTCAAATTACTCACACGGTCATGATAAAACAATAAACACAACTTTACAAAATACGTTATAACTTTGGATGTTCTTCATCTATATAAATTTTAACATGACAATTCTGTAGGTTATGTGCGTAGCTCATTGGGTTGTTGCGCGGGCCTGCACCACATAGTTTTAGGTTTTCGAGATGAAATATCTGTTCTGGAACAAAAATTTTTTTTAGTTATTTTATGTGATACATTATTGATGTTTATAACTTATGTTCTGGTTAGAAAACATTTACTTCTAGAACACCTTTGTCTAATAGCAATAATAATTAAGTAATTGCACAGTGTAATCGACTGGCTGTGGTTGTTTGATAATCAAATTGATTGATTTTTAAAGTAGATAATTTAAGCTGTGTAGCATGAGTAATGTTAACAGCTACACATAAAAGGGTAATTATAAAGAATAGTTAATTTTTTGAATGACACACAGTGGACCCACTAAATGAATATATATGGATTTTTCATGGCTTACCTGTTCGATATTTACGAGGACATAATGATACAATAACGAGAACATCAAAATAAAATATATAAAATACAAGCAATTCGGTCACTTTGTTTACATTGGACGCCATGTTGGATAGTCCTGTAAAGCTTTAGCAAAAATAAATATTATAGTTAACAACGTAATAGAAGGTTTTTTTTTGTTTACGATTATGTTTACTGTCATAAAATAGTGCCGAGGTTCACAAATTCATGTATTTTGCAACTATATTTATTTTATTAATAAATGAAAGTCTCCTCATTTTCATGGATAACTTAAAATAATTCCAGGAACTTAAACAATAATACTTCACATAATAAATATTAGTATGTATTCTTATAGATTTGTAAACAATTTATTTTATAACTGTAAAGAATTTTTTATAGGACTTAGTTTGAATTGACACTTTCGTAATTAATTTCTATTTCGTCATAATTTGCAGCTATAAGTTTCCACTAAGGTAAACCCCAAGCGTGCTTCTTCTAGCATTTAGATTTTTTTGTATAGCATTTTTGTAGCTGCAAAACATTACACATGTTACTGTATACAACAGTACTAATTACTTATCTCGCAAGCGCACAAAAAACATGATCCACACATCCACCAATGTAATGAAATTATCTTTGTAGTTAGAAAAGAATGGCAAATTTTTTCGTAATTCCATCAATACAGTGCATTTCATTAACTGTCTTACAAGGGAGGAATTTTAAGCATATCTATAACGGTAAAATACATGTTTTACCTCAACAATAAAATTAATAAGAAGAGAGATGTGATAATTTTTATAATCTGAACTCTTAACACTTTCAAACCTATGAATATTAATGTGCACATGTATGATTTTTGTTAGTGTATTGAGCCAAATGGACATTCTCTGAGGTTTTAGTGATGAATTTATCAAAAACCACGCAGTATACATTTGGCTTGTTTTTAAACCATACTGTTATATTCATGGTCTCCATTAATTGACCAATGTAGGTACGCAGGTTGTTTGCACAAGTTCTGCCAAGAGAGGCAAAGCAAAAAGTACACAAATTTGTATTCGGAGATGCGAAAATTACTTTTAATTCCCTGCAGGATAGCAAAAGTCACTGAAACCATCTGTATTTTATAACAATTCTGATTCAGAATGCTTTTTGCAGTTTGTTATTTATTCCTTGTAAATAAACTAATTTATTAAAATTACATTATTATTTGTTTTCAAGCATGCACAATTGGCAGAAAATCAATAAAGTTTTCTTACCTCGGTATTGAAAAACAAATTCTGCTACAAATGTGCAATAAGTAAGGAATAGCAGCTTCAAAATCACGAATATAATAACAATTATTCTGGCCCATCCACGAACAGCACAGAACTATAAAGGTAAAAGAATGTGGTCTCTTTGTTAGAATAAATCTGCCCCATCTTGGGGGGTATTCCAGATGGAATAGTGGCAGCACCAAGCTTGCAGAGTTAAAATGTCTGCCATTTATCGGAAAGACAAAAATCTTGGAAACAGTGAAACCCGGCAAGATCTGCGTACATTACCAAAGAGAACCCATAAGTACTGATTTCAAAACCATGAGAAGCTTATACTTAGTGGTAGAAAATATTGTGATCTAATTTTATTTCGTAATAGTGGAATCTAAGTACTACGAGAAAGGCATGTTCTGAGATCAAAAACTACTCCCATAACTTTTGAGATTTTTTTGTGTGTTACCTACTGCCTGAAATAGCAGATAGTCGCATTCTGAGGGGCATAAAAGTTTGCAAACTAGGTTACATTGAAGCAGCCATGAATAAAAAGAAGTGCAACACATCAAGTCATGTTACTGGCATTTAGGCACTTTTCAAGACGTTACGTAAAATTTGTTTTTAATTGTTTCAAAGAATTTATTTGCTTTGCAAAAAAAATTGTTTCATTTCATGTTAATTTTTTGATGTATTGGTGTATTTTAACGTGTTTGAACATTATTTTAATTGAATAACAGTACACATTTCTTGACAAGTTAAGAAAATAATATTTTCTGTGTGAACAATGTATATATTTTCATGTGATGTAACTTGTAAGGTGTTCTGTACATTACCTTATTTCAACATTATTTTAATTGGGCAACGTTACATGCAGGGGCGTATCCTGAAAATTTAGGCAAGGCATGCAACATGAAACTTACTTTGGCACTTTGCTTTGCACAGAGGAAATAAAAATTAATAATAACAAAATTAAAATAAAAGGTGGCTGTAAATGTCTTTAAATGCTCTAGTATCCTTTTACTCTCACTCTTCTCGTCATTTAAGTCGCTTTGACACACAATAAAATCACTAATCTTAAAATTGATATGTCTATATAAAGTTCAAAAGAATCTCCAGATTTAGATAATAACATCACATAGATGTACAAGAAGTGTATAAGATCTGTAAACTGTCAATCCTGAGGAAAATTGAAGTACTGAAGTAATTAAAAGATATCTAAATCAACACACTCGAATACCTCGACACAAATCACTGAACATAATTAAAATCTAAATAAAATCATAAATGACACTTTAAATTAAGACAAATCATAGACAAAACACTTCAGCATGTAAGACGAAGAAAAGAAAAAACTTAATCCCTAGGCAACAATTTAAAAAAAGTCTTGGAGCCAATTTTCAGAGAAACATTTTTATGTTCCAAATGAGATAAAGGAAAAAATTTAATCCATGTAAATTGAATCATTTTAAATTTAAAGTTGAAAAGTTTGAAATTTATTTAAACACCAAAAAGTTACAAAACACTTAAATTTGCTACTAATAAGTCACTTGAATTAGGGGTAAGGCAAAGTTCAATTTAAGCTGGTTAACAAGAATAATTTAAAAACTGTTAAAGATGTTAATATTTGTGTGTATAAAAATGTAATTAAAAAGTAAAACTACTTCTGCAAGCTCACAAAACATAATTTACTTTTAAATTCTAAGTTTTCAAGAATTATTTCCATTGTAACATTTACCATTTGTTTATAAGTAGTCATTGAAACAACAGACATGGCCAACAGAAAATATTACACAAAGTTTTGATACATGATTGGGNCACTTCTTTGACAAGGGTGCTTGCTGCCTGGTTTCAAGGACGAGTTGCATGACATCATAAGTGAGGATCGTCTCACAGAGTGAGAAAACTACAGTGGACAACAGGCGCACAGCAGATAAAACAAACTCATCACTGCCAGTAAACTATTTGTTCAAATCAAATTAAAATTGTAGGAACAGTTGTGTAATACCAGTGAATGCTTACGCTAACAGCACATTATGTTATATTAAACATTTTTAACAAAAAAAAAAAATAGTTGGCACTGTTTTCATTGTGCACTGAAACATTACAAACTTCCCAATGGTTTCATTACTCACTTGTTTTGTGAAATGAAAATTCCGGCATTATTTCTCTGCATATAAAAGGATGGAACACTTTCAAACAGCTTAAGACTATTTGCGAATTTACAAAGTTTGTGTTTGTGCTACTAAATTCTTTAGTACCATGCTTTCATAACACCTTGATTTGGCTACTTATTTTAAAGAACAGCAACATTTTATATATCGAAAAACTATAAAAAATGTGTGTTTCTGATTAAACTATTTATCTTTCTGTCTTTTCCATTGTATAATGGACCAAATTTTCAACTGCGTTGCCTCTATACTGCTCTCTACGTGTAAAGAAAACAGGTGTTTCTGCACACCTCACGAAACTACTCGTAATCTGTCTCGGAGAAGATCTTGTTTCTTTGCAGTTCAGCTGTGCTGCCAGGAAGGGGAATATCTTGTAATAAAGCACCATCTGGCAACATAGCATTGTCCATTGTCGTCCCTTGTCCTTCCCTCTTCCCTCTCCCACTTTCCCCACGCCCAAATAGTTTACCTCATTTCCACTAGAGAGCTGCACTGCATAGACTTTGACTAGTGAAAAGTTGAACCACCAGTATATATCTTTTGTTAATTACTTTCATTCATAAATTAGCGCACCAAAGTTTAATTTTATTGTCAATGAAATTAATTTAAACATTATACTATGGATTGTCATAAAGCTTTCTTTACATTACGATATGTAAAAACATAAAAATTTATTGGTACATTTGCATATTTTTCAACCTGGAAAAGTATGTTTTCATGAGTATATAAAAAGCAATAATTTGTTTTTTTAAAGGACAGCACTGAGAAAACTTAAGTAACCAACTATTCTACATACTTAAAATACATAAGAGAACTTGCTTCATAAATTAAATTCTCCTGTTCCATGCTCAAACATTTGCAAAATTGGTTTTGAATTTTACTTTAAAAGGCTAAAAAATATATTTATAATACTTTTTAATTGATTGAAAATTATGTAAAAGCATGCACAAGATGTCAGTCATGATATAACGAGGTGTTGAAGTATGGATGGAGATCAAGTCTGCATGTATTGCTTATCAGCATGCATTGCCTGTCAGAACACATCAGTTTTTTTTATTTTTATCCCTTGAAAAAATATTTTAAGAGGTTACAATGTATTTCAGTTTTGACTTAAGTTAATGTTCAAATTTTTTTGAGCATGTGTTTTAGTAATGGAAGGCTTTCTCAAGGGTTATTAAGATTATAACGTATCCAATGTATGTAAATTTCACACATCAGTTTTGTATATTATTTCAAGGCAAGTGTACATGTGAAGTTTCCCTTCTACAGTGAACATAGAAAGTGTTCGCTTCAGATTCATTATAATAAGGTTCTAATGTATTATAAAATCATAAATAACATTTTTATGTTAAAAATTAATTCTGTGATGGACATTCAAACCAATGCATGTATATAAAAACAATGCACCATTTTGGTTTTAAGCCTGTGTCACATGACTGCTGACAGTAACAAAACATGTAAACAACCTTACACATGCTTACTGTTTTCTGTGTTCACAAATAAGTATTTTTATGAACATAGACCAACTTTTTTTTATTTTTGTCTACACTTGAAATTGCATGGTTTGTTGCGTTATTGTAATTATTTTTTGGATGATGTAAACTAAAATAAGTTAAAATTACTTTCATTTGTGCTGCACTTCACCAATACTATTATCTATAAGTATAATAGTAACCTAAATTCAACTTAAAAATAAGCAAATCACACATCAGCAGAATATCGGTGATTCAGCATTACAGAATCAGCAAATTGGTAATTTGGCAAATCTGCATAATTATGTGAATTGGCACAACTCTAACTTATTCATTGTCTTCTTTGTCAGGAGATAAAATATTTTCATCAAATAACATCCGTACAATACCTCTAACCTCTCGTCTTCATGGTAATTGCCAAACAAAAACCACAATTTTGCTCTTTTGTCATTTGTGTTGTCAGGTCGAGAGCAGAAGCTTTTTTTGCTCCTTTCATGTTCCTTGGGAAACCTCACATGCCCTTGAGAGCAGAAGTAGCAGAAAGAGCATACAACACAAATAAACCTATTGTTTTGTGTTTACTTCTGTTATGCTCATTGTCTCGGCATGCTTGGACTTCAGCACTGGTTGTTAAATTTTTCCTTTTGACTATTGTTATGTACATGTTGTAGAATGGTGCATGGGCACTGCAACAATAGATTCCAAGGCTGGCCTAGCCAAGCCTACTCGGTGCATGCTCAATTCTCTCTTATGTCATGTCATTTCCCTGTATCTTACTGCCAGAATGAACTACGTCTGTACAGAATTGTATTTATTTTTTGAGGAATATTCATGCTAATTTCAAGAGGTGTTGTGAACTGTTTATGGCTTTTATGATGTAAATTTCCAGTAGTATTATTAACGAGTCAATTTGGTTTGGAATGGTATTGCACTGCTTGGTCAAATAGGTCATGTGACCTTTGTTAGTTGTTTGTCTATCCAGGGTTAGCAATCTTGTTTTACGTTAAATAGTCTGTAAGTGCTATTTTGTTTTCCACTTTGTATGACTCGTAATATGATAATTAATGAGTTTTCTGTACCCAAATTTATTAGGTAATGTTACCTTTTGCGAAAATTCTGTCAATGCAACATTTACTTAGACTTCAAAATTTACACAATATTTACCCAATTGGTTTATGATTGCATGGTAAATTTGTTTGTACAAGTTTAAACCATGTTTTTGACATATTTGATAGTTACTGCTAAACATTTAAGTGTTAATTGGCCATCATATGATTGATGATTCTGATGAATCTGGGAATATATGTTATTGAAATTGAAGAGTTAATTAATAAATGGTTATGCATTTACATATAAGTTGTTGAGCCTATATTTACTTATAGTTTATTAGACAATTTGAATGAGTTCAAAAGTGTTAGGAATGTTAAGGAGTTTACCTAATTCATATAAACCGAGGCGACAAAAGTCATGGGATACCTCCTAATATCGTGTCGGACCTCCTTTTGCCCAGCGAAGTGCAGCAACTCGACGTGGCATGGACTCAACAAGTCGTTGGAAGTCCCCGGCAGAAATATTGAGCCATGCTGTCTCTATAGACGTCCATAATTGCGAAAGTGTTGCAGGTGCAGGAGTTTGTGCATGAACTGACTTCTCGATTAGGTCCCATAAATGTTCGATGGGATTCATGTTGGGCAATCTTGGTGGCAAAATCACTCACTGGAACTGTCCAGAATGTTCTTCAAACCAATCGCAAACAGTTGTGGCCCGATGACATTGCGCATTGTAATCCATAAAAATTCCATCGTTGTTTGGGTACATGTCGTCCATGAATGGCTGCAAGTGGTCTCCCAGTAGCTGAACATAACCCTTTCCAGTCAATGATCGGTTCAGTTGGACCAGAGGACCCAGTCCATTCCATGTAAAAACAGCTCACACTATTATGGAGCCACCACCAGCTTGCACAGTTCCTTGTTGACAACTTGGGTCCATGGATTCGTGGGGTCTGCACCACAGTGGAACCCTACCATCAGCTCTCACCAACTGAAATCGGGACTCATCTGACAAAGCCATGGTTTTCCAGTCATCTAGGGCTCAACCGATATGGTCACGAGCCCAGGAGAGGCGCTGCAGGCGATGTCGTGCTGTTAGTAAAGGCACTAGAGTCGGTCTTCTGCTGGCATAGCCCAGTACAGCCAACGTTCGCCGTACTGTACTAACGGGCACGTCCGTCGTACGTCCCATATTGTTTCCTGCGGTTATTTCACACAGTGTTGCTTGGCTGTTAACACTGACCATTCTGCGCACACGTCGTTGGTCTCGGTCATTAAGTGCAGGCGGTTGGCCACTGCGTTGTCCATGCTGGGAGGTTCTGCCTGAAATTAGGTATTCTCGGCACACTCTTGACACTGTGGATCTCGGAATGTTGAATTCCCTAACCATTTCCGAAATGGAATGTCCCATGCGTCTAGCTCCAACTACCATTCCGCATTCGAAGTATGTTAATTCCCGTCGTGCGGCCATAATCACGTCAGAAACCTTTTCACATGAATCACTTGACTACAAATGAAAGCCCAACCAATGCACTGCCCATTTATACATTTTGTACACGATACTACTGCCATCTGTATATTTGCATATTGCTATCCCATGACTTTTGTCACCTCTGTGTATAACGATAAAGGTCTGTAACATATTAGATGTCATGTTATTGCTTAGGTACACACTTGCATATAAATATTCTTCATGTGCTGGAAAAGTTATACAAGAGATGAAGAAAGAAAGCAATAAATAACATTTATCTACAAAGTGCATATATTATGATTATCTTACCAGCACATATTGTTCTCATAACAGATGACAGAACTCCATCCAACCACTCTTTTGTTGCAAGATTAAACTCTCCATATAGTTCTCCAAGAGATAATGCCTTTGGGCTGATTATGAATTCCTGCAAGTAGTAGAGAAAACACTTGTACACATAGATTATTGAAATTTTGGAAATTATAAAGTCTAAAAATATACCAGATGTATTATAGTTTATAGTATTCAAATTAGTGTCAATAAATGTTTCTTTTTTAAAAACGAATCTAACAGATAAACCTAATAAATCCATTTATATTGATAAGTTTTCGTGAACAATTAATTTTGATCTCCTTTGACAGAAAATATTGGCAAAACCCATGCAACTAGTGCAGAATATTAAGGAAATAACTGTGTAATGAACACACATTACACAAATAAAAATTTAATTTCAACAAGTTACACCTGTGAAACAGAATATGATGATATTTAAAATATCTATTTAGTAACCACTTTCAGCAACTACTTCTATTTACATTGATTTTTTTATGGACAGCTCCATCTTTACCGTCCAGTAACATCCTTCTGGAACTGTATCTGGCTCAGTACGTAATTACTTGGTAGCTTTACAAAATACCTCAAAAAATCTCTATTTTGGGGTTTACATTGCATAGTTATACACAGACTGGTTAAGGGCTCTGCCTGGCTGGAATATAAAGTGCATTACACAGGTATGGTAGAAAATAGGGATGGATACTGCGATACCTGAATACCATGGATACTTTATATTATTGAGTATTATATGAGAATATCCAAAAGTATCTAATTTTTTAATTGTGCTAATGGTATTTACAATGCACGTTTTTTTCATACAGCACAAAATCACAAATTTTTCAAAATATTTGCAAACTGGTTTTTTATTGCATAATTACTACCGCTGCATAATAGTCACAAAACAATTTTAAAAACTGGAAACCCTTCTACGAATCGTTTGCACCTCCAGCCATGTCACAAGACATAGAACAGATGGGAGAGGAAGAACTGAAGCTGGAAGTACCGTCACGAGTTGTACCTCCCGTCCCTAAAGAATAAAAGAAAGTAAGAATGGTGCAGTGGTAGTTACTAGGCAACAATTTCACCTCTCGCCAGGCATGTAAGGGATAAAAGCAACATTCAGCCAGGCTGTAATGAACTACAGTCAAGAATACCCGAAGGTGGCCGACATCCAACAACCTAGAGAGAGAGGATGCCAGGATGCCATGTTAGTTACTAGGAGCTACTTCCCTTCTCACCAAGTGTGTAAGAGGAGGAAGCGACATTGACCATGGACGTGACAAACTATAGCACAGCGTACACAAGGCTAGCAGACATCCACTAACGTGGATGGAGAGATAATCTGAGGACGCCGCTCTAGTTGCTAGGCAACCACTTCCCCTTCCACCTACCCTTACAGGGTAGGAAGCGAGCCCATACCTTGTGCTGGGCGCTGGACTGGACGGAAAGAGAAAACAAAAGCATTGGTTGCCGCGCTTGTAACTCAATACACTCTCGGTTATCAGATGTTTCAGTAAACCAATGCTACGGTAATTTCCTTGAAGTCACAAAATAAAACTGGAAAATCACAAAATAAGTGTGTACTGAGCTATAATTTTCCAAATAAAGTTTGATTACAGCTTTCACCGTGGAAATGAGATTCTATAGAATCAAAGGAGACAGTGTTGCTGGCTAATCATTGGTTAAGGACGTTGCAGTGTAAGGCCTTCCACTGTTTGTTTCAAGTATAAAGTGGGTTTTTATATAACTTCTGTGTGTGTCAACAACACTGTATACTAAAATGAGCAATTTTGTTGGCCAAGTTGTTTTAGTGTTCATGGTAATTTTAATTTTGTATTGGGAAATGTATCTATATTGAGTATTGTGAGAATGTTTTGGTATTAATACTGGTATCGAGTATCGAGAAAATCTGGTATCGACCTATCCCTAGTAGAAAACACATGATTAAAAAATGAATGCATACTTTGTAGTAGTGTCTAAACATGAAAAGAATTTAAGAAACATTTCATGCACAAAAACAAGTCTTGAGTTCTCATTTCAATTAAAACAAATACATTTTTGGGTGAAAAAATGGCTAAAATGGGTGTATTCATAATCAGTTTTAGCTGATTAATTTCCTATACAGAAACATAACATTTTTCTTTAGACATGCATCATACATTTAATCCTTACACGCAAACCATAAAAATATAGGATCACAGCTTAAAATCACATTCAGGTGAGTCACGGAGGGAAAGACTGCATGCCAGTTGCATGCCCTGTGCATGGAGGTGATAAGGCAATTGGTGAGTAAGCAAGAGTTAGGCTTAGAGATTACACATTTAAAGGCCTTAAAAATGCAAAATGACTACAGTCAGGTGAATGCCTAAAGGCAATTAAAACACCAATGATTATACTGAGCTCCAAACAACTTTGGTATACAAACTTGGAGTTCATAAATGGATTCATGCTGTTCGCTGGACACAAACCATCGTCAATCTGGCCACAAATGCACAACATGTTAATGCTAGTGTACCCTTGTGGGACTGTAAAGAGATTGCACTGCAGCTGTTCTAAGACCGTAATTTTAAAACATTATGATTCTGAAATGGTATTTCCATTTGATTTATGTGGTAAGAACCAAAGGAAATTCAAAACTTAGGATCATGATGAGACTGTGATGCAACTGTGTCATTATCAGAAAATTCCATGTTGTCCCCTTGATATTCATTTATCGTGTGATCCACCATCTCGTTACAGTCAACTTAGAGTTTAATCACAACAAAATTTATTCAATATGAAATATTCAAGATACTGAGACTATCAAGGTTCACGACGCACTCCTCAAGATATTGGACTTTTTATTTTGGTCACCACTCCGCTCCCGTCTTGGCCTCAGTTCCCTTAACTCTTCTCCTTCTCTAATTGCTTTTTGCCGTTCCTCTCCCTCCACGTGTGCGTGCTATGACAGTGTCGCCCCTACGATGAGTTTATTTAAGGCTGTGTTACTGCCCTCTCTGTAGTTTCTTTTTTAGTGTTTGCTTCTGGTATGAATCGTCTGTTTGGTCATTGTGGTAGTGACTGATGCCTCTTAGGACATTGCAGCAGGTGGGCCATAGTTTAAGGATTTTCGTTTCAGCTGTTTGCATGTATTGTAATGTGTTGGGCTAGTTCATGTGTGAAATAGCGTAGCAACTGCGTAACCATAGCATTCTTAATTCAGTTTTGGTCGCCATGCCTAAATAATGTTTGGTTAAACTTGCTATTGAGAGAGCTAATAACTTTCCTGATGGACTGCAGAGGGCATGTGATACCTCTATACTTTGAAGAAGGCAGAGCTAATCATTTTCCAGATGGACTATGATGTGCCCTTTCCTGCTGAAACTACTGTGGCAGATCTGCAACGTACAGCTGTCACCTTTTGAAAAGGCCACAATCACGATTTGAGCCACAACGCTGGTGAGGCGGTCTCAGTGAGTGGAAGTTCATTTGCCAACAAAATTACAGTCTATTCTCATCCTTTCCTTGGTGGAGTCCTACACTGCTTTGCTTTTTTTCATCGTGGTGGCTAAAGTTATTGATTTACGGTTAAGCTATGATAAGACCTTGCTGCAAGCTTTGTCAGTCAAATGCGAAGGGTATGCTTTGCAACTTATTATTGAAGAAATAAATACTGTAAGTGGATCCTTTGCTAATTTCCATCAAAAGGTTGTAGAGGATGCCTTGCCTGCACGTATTAAACGTACTTGCATACGTGACCTTGTACACCGCTTTCAACCCCCTGGCGAGCCCTTAATTGAGTTTGTTCAATCCATTGTGGCCCATCAGTGGGCATTGTGCTTAGAATTAACGGAAAAGGAAATTGTTAATATTGTGTAGGAAAACCTAGCACCTCATGTGCGCATATTATGCACTTTGTCATATGTGCTGCGAACGACAATCGAGCTCAGGGCGCTCACCATGGAATTGGAAGGTTGGCTAGCCGCAGCGGCTGAATATCGTTCTACTTTTCTTCCACCTTCAAATGCTACACTGTTACACGTTTAGGCTGGTAACGTGATGGTTGTTAGTTTTAGGAGTGA
This sequence comes from Clitarchus hookeri, assembly GCA_002778355.1. Classification (NCBI taxonomy): domain Eukaryota; kingdom Metazoa; phylum Arthropoda; class Insecta; order Phasmatodea; family Phasmatidae; genus Clitarchus; species Clitarchus hookeri. The sequence continues at coordinate 471,600 of NQII01000605.1, read as the reverse complement.
TAATCGCCATTGTAGTAATTGTACTAAGTGAAGGTACATTAGCTGTTATTGTACGCTGCCACGTGTTGTGTTACAGCAGCACAAATGTTTTTGTTGCAACCAAATCGGACATACATTGGCTGGATGTTACCAGGCGGGAAACGAATGATGGCTGGGAAGTTGTGCGGTGTTTCCAGCCACCATTTGAGTGTGTGCAAAAATCTGCAGTTACTTAAGAAATATATTGTGTAGGTCACATGCGGTGGTGAATTATATAGTAGATACGGGCGCTATGCACTGAAAGGTTAGTTGGCGTTTTGTGAAATCTTAGTTGGGTGCTAAGGTGCTTTCATGGTCTCGCATTCACCATGTTTCTGAATTACGTCTGTGCATTGTGAACAGTGAATTATTGAAGGACACACAAGTAGTGGCTTTGGACTTAAAAATCAGTCATTTCTCATGAACCTTTCCATTTTGGGTACATCAGGTTCTTAACTATGATATTATTTTGGGTCTTCAGTTTCTTAGTCATACTTGTGCGGCTGTCAATTTAGAAGATTTTACCTTGTGTTTTCGGTTTGCGCCTAATATTAAAATCAGATTGGACCACGGGGTAAGCGCTCAGCTCAATGAACAACAGCCTTGCATCAATTGCAATTCCTCCACTGATGTTGCTGAGTGCTTGTCGCATTTATGTGAGGAATTCACTGACGTAATTTTCACGAAAATTGGAAAGTATGATGTTCTACCATATAAATTTTCCCTTGTGGATGAGATGATTATCACCATTGCAAACCGGCTTTCAAACTAATTTTCATCAAGCTAAAATTCTAGTACCTGAATGTCCAAGGCATGTTGTGCATTTAGATATTTTTGGGCCTTTAGTTAGCTCCAAGAAGGAAAATGTATGTTTGTTGATTGTGTTGGACACGTTTAGTTAGTTTGTGATATTGTTGCACCTCAGGAACATGAAGGCGCCTATGATAGTAAAGGGTCTTTCAGATTACGTGTGAAAAATTTTTGGCGCTGCTGCGGAAATTGTGACGGACAATGGCCGTCATTTTCAGTCCGTTTGTTTTAAAGACACGTGTTTTCGCTGGGAAATTAAATATAATATTTCTAGTCCTTTCTTTCCCAATGGTAATCAAGTAGAACACTTTAATAAGAACATTAAGACATGTTTAACAATCTTTTACAACCGGGATCATACTCTTCAGGATCGTGATTTGGATTTTATTAGTGTCTGTTTTAATAGTACGGTGCACGATTCCGCGGGCTCTCCTCCTTCTTCTGCCATTATCTCCTTAATATTTGGAATATTTCCTTACCTTCCTCCTTGGACGCTGCTGCCTGAGATCGCCTCCTCAATGACACGGCTCAGTCTTGATGTTGCGACGCACAAGGTTGCAGCTCGTTTAGATAAGGCTACGGTTGATATCCTGTTTGCAATGGGGGACTTGGTTTTATGTAGAAATTTTGTGTTACCTGATACTGAGAAAGATGTCAGGTCTAAATTTATTCCTAAATATATAGAACCCTGTGTTATTTCTAAATTTTTAGGTATTAATATAGTCTTGTTAAAATTACTAGGTATTTCACGTGGATTTAAAAAGGCTTATATGAGCCATTTGAAAAAAAATGCGTGCCCAGGCCGTAGGCTGCTGTTGTAGTTATTTGACGCCATTTTTTTTATTGCCACTGTCAGTACGTGCGTTCCTTGTCCTTTGTTTATCGTTTGTTAATTGTTCCCCCTTCGGACACTATGTTTTTCCGCCCAAGTCCGGACTACGGCATTGAGTGTGACCTCCGCCAAACACCTGCAGGACTTGGCTACGTTGTACGAGTTGAGCTGGTGCCTGCGACCTCACTAACACAGCCCTCCTGTTTCTAGTGTCCATGAAGCTGCTGGTCCGCCAGGCGCAGAGTTGCGCGAGCATTGACTGTGCATTACCTGTGGCACAGGTGGAGCACCTTGGACTCTGGAAGTTCCCCAGGGAACAATTTCACTTGGAATTTGAATTTATCAAGCCACGTATTATCAAGAATCTATGATGTGGGATTCCACTAGACTGATATTATTTATGTTTGTGCCGTAATTGTACTGTAGATGTTCTACACTTTCACTACTGTTTGTTTCTACTTCAAGATCTTAGTGCAAGTTACTTGGGTCATTTCTTCATGATTCTTCATGTAAAAAGTGTTTTTTTGTGCAATTGTAACTTTATATTTCTGCTTCTATATTCAAGGAGACAGCTTTGGACTTGTTACTCGACATACTTTCAATCCAGGGCACCAGGTTTTTTAGAGGGGAAGATTGTGAGATTGGCACGCGCTCCTCGAGATATTGTACCTTTTTTATTTTGGTCACCACTCCACTTTGGTCTTCGTCTCGGTTCCCCTCCCCTTCTGCATCTCTAATTGTTCTTTGCAGTTCGCCTCCCTCCGCGCATGCGTGCTATGACAGCATCACATCTACGGTGAGTTTGTTTAAGGCTGTTTTGCTGCCTTCTTTGTCACTTCTTTTTTAGTGTTTCTTTCTGGTCCGACTCGTCTGTTCGGTCATCATGGTAAAGGACAAGGCCTCTTAAGGCATTGCAGCAGGTGGGTCATGGTTTTAGGATTTTTGTTCTGCTAGCATGTATTTTTAATGTAATGTGTTCATGTGTGGAATAGAGTATAAACTGCATGTCTGTTGCATTTTAAATTCCCTTTTCACCACCCTGTCTAAATTACGTTTAATTTTACTTGCTATCGAGTCACGGTTGTGGTTCCCTGAGAATGTTCTTTATTTTGTATAGTAATATGTTTTAATATCTTTTTCCATTTACCATAGTTAGCCCTGAGGCTGGAGTTGTTTTGTGTCTGCGCAAGCTGCCGATTACACGCCTGATCAGATTTTAATTAACTTTTAATAGCTTATATGATATTTTAATAATTTATAAAGTTTGATGTACTTTAAATTATAGTGTTTGTGAAATTTGGTTGTACACAAGTGGCTTTGAGTATACTCTGATGTTCCATGAGCGACCTCATTCTTTCATCTAGCCTCGCAACAGCAGCAGCCCCCTCCTAAGAAGAGCCGTTATGCTGACCACGCCACAGCACGCCTTCAAGACAGGGTGGCTTGCCCAGCTGTTACCACCTACTGCACTCCATCCTACTTTGCATCACGTCACCACTCTATACCCCTCCAGTCTTCGGCTGCGAGAGGGGGACTCGCTGCCAGCTCTGGCCACCATCAGCCATCTCCGCCGACTCACCGCCGCTGCGCTCTCTATTTTCTGTCTCACCACACCATGCAACCCCCCGCGCTGGCCCTGTGCGACGCGTGTAAATAGAACTCGCAGTCCTCACTTCAAGGCTGTCTCGCGCCAGTCTAGTTGCAGAACATCCCACTGCACGAGAACCCACAGACACCACATCTACCAGCTACCTCATAGCTCATCCACAGTTGACTCGTGTTTGATTACCGCTGACTTGGGGATAGCCTCACCCCTCGCACTGCTGCATCTTCCGAGACTAGGTCAATTACCAGTTGGTAACCTAGGATCGGGCCTTCACGCCCTAGTGAGAGTACAGGCTGGTTTATGTGTGTTTAATGAGTAATCAATAAATAAACATACATCTGACTTGGTTGAGTTGTCTCTTCCAGCACTCTATTCTTTCTTCACCTTGCTCCCGTTATCTCCAATTTCGTCACCAATCCTAGTAATACTCTTGCAGGAATAGTCACGAGCCGGAACCTCGTTCCCTACATCACCCTTTGGGAACTGTCTTGACGTGGAGCTTGGGAAGCCCACCTTCCGAGACAACACCAGAGCAGTTGTAACTTTGGACTATCGCCCCTCCAGTACGTGCCTGGAGCCGCCAGTGATGTCTCCTTCGCCAGGTTACTTGCTAGAGAACGATAGGCCAACTCCTGACAAGGAGCCCTATTTCTTCGTGATGCTTGGGTCCGCCAGCAACGTCCCGCTCACCCAGTAGCCATGAGAACGGACGCCCCTAAACCTCATATCGTAACCCTCAGTTTGATACTTTGGTCTGCAAGAGTGTAGTAAATGGTAACCATACAAGCACACACAATTTGAATGAAAAGAGACTGTTAAAGGTAGTGAAAGGTATCAGACTTGCTTGCCTGTAAAAGGATTTTTATTTTGTAGGAAATTATTGTGAAACAAATAAAAGTTATTGTCATGTATCATGTGAACAGTAATTTATAACGTGTACATGCCACCCATAAATTAACGGACTGAGACTTATAAAGAAAGGTAATGCCAACATAATGGTTCAACACTGGTTTATTGGCCATAGCCACCATGTGTTAACAACATTTCCCAATACACAGTCTGATAAAAATGACACATGCCTTCCACACTAAAAATACATGTTAATGCTCTTGTGTTGAAACCATTTTAGCCTTGTTAGATTACCTCACATGCACAATGTTACTGGTTACCTATATTCACGCTGCACCTTTTATTCTTTTTCATTGTTTACCTTTGTGTAACTTACCTTGTTCACATTTGTCAATTTGTTATTCTCAACTTAATGCATATCAACGTATTGTGTAATCTTTGTACAACCAGTGTCTTGTTACTTGAATCTTGTAAACCCTGTGAACTTTTTTGCACTAATAATTTCTCTCTTTAACCTGAGCCAATACTATAAACCAAAACCAAATTTTACACAGACTTTTACCTAAAGATAAACAATTGAATGGTTCCATCCTAATTGTTCTTTTGTGGTATTCTGGAAGTCTCACTTATTTGTGATTGCACCATTAAAAATCTTTTACCACTGCACACCGTGAGAGAACTTACTTAGTTCCCGCAGTGAACTTCGCTACTCCCTTAAGGCTAGGATTCAATGTAATTCTAATATTATTTTTACTTTTTCACTATCTTTGCAATGGGCTGTGAAATAACTTTGCAACCGCTTAACCATTTAAATCTTTAACCTAATCCCTAATCAACTGGGATATAAATGTGCCTTCAGTCTCATCTGTACCACAGTCCCGTCCCGAGGGTAGGGATAGGAATACTTAAAATCCACCCCCGTTAAGCATACGCTGTTTGATCATGCTGACCATTTTCACTCCTACACCCTTTTTGCTTATACCGATCACACGAGTTAAGCATGTGGGGCACACCAGACTACAAGACTGTGTGTGTGTATGCACAAGAGAGAGAGAGAGAGAGAGAGACAGAAAATCACAGTGTTCCAGATGCCATCGAGAGTCCAGATACCTTCGAGAGNGGTTCCATCTTAAGATGAGCTGTTACGTCACACACGCCACAGTACACCTTCAAACCCAGGGTTGGCTTGCCCAGCTGTCTGTTGCCGCCTGCTGCGCTGCAACCTGCATTGCATGATGATGTGGCCACTCTCTAACCCTCCAGCCTTCGGACGTGTAAGGAGAAGTAGCTGCCAGCTTCAGCAGCCTTCGGCCATCTCAGCCGGCTTACCACAGCCGCTCTATCTGCGTCTCTTCTCTCTGTTTTCTCTCTCAGCACACCCCGCAACCCCCGCGCTGGTCCTTTGCGCCGTGTATAAATAGGACTCGCAGTCATTAGTTCAAGTCTGTCTCGTGCCAGTCTAGTTGCAGAACATCACACTGCCCGAGAGCACACCAACACAGCATCTGCCTTCGCAGAACGTCACTCTGCCCAAGAGTCAACTGACTTCTTGAAGTCGTCACTGTCCTACACAGCACTGTCTAGTCTCTTACTCTGCACGACACCGCCTTGCTGCCCACCAGCACGCCGAAGTCTGCCGTGCTTCCAGCTATCTTGTAGCTCACCCACAGTTGACGCAAGTTTGTGTAGATACCACTGACTTGGGGTCACCTTCACCCCCGCGCTGCCGCGTTTTTGAGACTAGGTCAGTTACCAGTTGGGAACCTAGAATCAACCCTTCAGGCCATAATCAAGGTGCAGGGTGGTTTATAATTGTTTAATGAGCACTCAATAAACAGATATAACTCAGACTTGGTTCAGTTCTCTCTTCCAACACTATATTCTTTTTTCATCTTGCTCCCGCTATCTCCTGTTTCGTTACCAATCCTAGTAATAGTCTTGCAGGGATAGTTACAAGCTAGACCCTCATTCTCTACCTCAACCTTTGGAACTGACTCTAAGTGGAGCTTGGGAAGCCTGTCTTCCGGAGAAACACCAGACCAGTTGTTACTTTGGACTATCGCCCCTCCAGTATGTGCCTGGGGCCGCCAGCAACGTCTTGCTCGCTAGGTTACTTGCTGGAGAATGATAGGCCAACGCCTGACAAGGAACCCCGTTTCTACGTGATGCTTGGGTCTGCCAGCAACGTCCCACTTGCCAAGTAGCACCAAGAACAGATGGCCATAAACCTGATACTCTAACCCTCAGTTTGGTACTATGGTCTGCCAGCGACGTCCCGCTCGCCAAGCCACTAGACAGAAGGCCAGTAGTCCAGACTGCCTATGCTATTCAACAGCCAGCACCTTACTCTCCAACAGGCCGTGCCTACCCCTTTTCGGCCACCCACTATCTGTCTATCTGATCTTTCATGCCCCTTATGCCTCACCAACAGGGCTGGGAGGGGTATATCAGCCAAACAGGGGCTAGCTCCGGCTGGAGTCCTGGAGAGGAGAGATTCAGGTGCCAGCCAGGTATACACCTGGAAGAAAGAGGAGGCTACTCAACAGAGGGGATCAGCTACCAGTTCGTCCAAGCCGTCGCAGAGTCTCCTTTGGCACGTGCCTCGTCCCATTTCTCCGCTGCCACCAACACCGCTGAAGAAACCACCTACATTCACTCGGCCCACTAACGTCACTAGGGTGGTCCGATCATTGAATGTCACACCTACCTATACCACTACCAGGGTACCCACTCGCCCATCGCTCGCAAGCGCGCCCTCTAAGGCACAACGTTCTATAATATAAGGGGCCAAACCCAGCAATGTAGGCCCCAAGAGAAACCCTGTATGAGTGGCGACTACTGCTTCACCTTGGCCCAGGAGGGGAAGAGCCTTGGCGCCGCCCACCAGAAGGGTGTGTGTATACTCCTTCCAAGTGCCACCACTTGTAGTACCTATGTTTTAATATCTGTTTTAATATGTGTTTTAATGGTGAATAAACAGTGACTTTGTAAGGGTCTATCAGAGAGCCCACTGATTCGTGATCTAATTTTTAAATTTATTTTAGTGAGTTTTATTATGAAGTTAGTCACATTAAATTTCCATGCTCTCCTGAAATTTTTGTAAATGTTCAAGTTTTTATGTTTGTAAATAAGCTTTGTGTATGTAAAATTTTTATGAATGAAAATTTTGTAATTTAATTTTTTAATAACTTGTGGTTTGCCACAGCATGTTTGGCCATCTTTGCATATTCATGGCAACAACAAAAAAACTTCTGATAACCCACTTTCATTTCTTTAAAATTCTAATTAAAGATACTGACATATTATATAAGTACATTAATAAAATTATATGAAGACATTCATGACATAGTACAGATATTACTTAGTTGATAGTTACTGTACCTACTTCAAAATTGAACACAATGATTAATAAACTGATAGTAGGTTTGGAATATGACTTGAAAATCATTAGGAATAATTATATTTGTATACATAAAAAGTCCCAAGAATAAATAAGGCAAGGAGTGAATATTTCTGTTCTTCATAAATATCTCATTTTGGATTATAACAAGAAATCTAGTAGGCTAAAAGAGGGAAAAGAAATTGAAGTTTGGATTTAACATAGCAGGGTTATGAACAGAAAAATTGAGACAAGACCTCCATGCTCTATGATCTTGTGGACCTTGAACAAGTACACTGTAGAATTGGTGCTCATAAACTGAGTCATGCAGGTTTTCAGTTTCTGAGTGCTCAGTGGTTAATTTGAGGGCACATTACTAGCGATTCTTTAAAAGATGACACACTAAAAGCACCTAGACATGGTTAAAACATAAAGTGGAAAAAAGTGGAACAAATTAATTATGCACAGCAGAGTTTTTTCTTTCTCCAGAGAATAGTGACATAAGTGAGCAAGCTGAATACTTCAAACGAACTGTTAAAACTTTTCTCTGCATATTTACTGGCTCATTGTATCTCCTTCCCTAGCTGTTAGCCCAGTCCTTGCAAACACCCAGCAGCACCTGGAGAATGCCTAAGTGCAGACGAAATGGCGAGTGTAGTGAAAAAAGAGCAATGGGTAAACTCAGCTGGGAGAAAGGGTGTCCCATTTAAAGTGCACCGCAGTAACATGACGTCACGAATAATTACCGTGGCGCCTGAGCATCATGTGACATCACATACTCTCCAACCCCTCAAAATGGTGATGTACTATATAAAATCTTGGCCCTCTGAGCCAGAAATATTTCAAATACTTTTAATTATCAGAATTATAATTAACGCCCGAGAAGGGAAATTGAATTTCATAATAATTTTGGCATAATAATTAATTTTTTACGGTTTTAATATTATTTGTATGTAAAGAGTTTTGTGTAATGGTTGGAGGGATACCTACCCAAGGTTGCCTTTTGCCTTTAGGCCACCATGTTATCAGTAGTGATGAGTAGGTCCGAGATTTTAAAGGAGTCGGGTCTCCGGATATACGTCAAGCTCTGCGGACTTACATCCAGGTTCCGTGTCCGCCGGACCTGTATGGGTCCGACTCCTCAGCCGAGAGAGAACGGCGCATATTGTGAACATGAATGAGTCAGACTGAGGCGGACAGCAATTGTTTTGTTTGACGTAGGAGTTATATCATGACCAGCCAGTAATTTACTATTAGATGGTACTGTTTGTTTTTTATGAAATAAATTAACCTTAATTAAGGAAAAAAATGCTTTACTTTTATTATAAAATCACAGTGGATTTCGTTAGCCGAAGAATCAGTCTTGATAGTACTAAAAAAAATCAAAACCTCTGTAGGCTTACTTAAGAAAAAAGTAACAACTTCTTTGGTAACTTAACTAATAGTTCTTATGGTAATAATCAAACTATATAAGAATCGACATTGAAAAAACTATTAGGTAATGAAGTACCAATCAACTTAACAATCACTTTCTTGTGAATGTAAAAAAACAATACCAAACTTACAACTTCATTATTTTAAATTGTGAGTGAGAAATATTATTTTTGAGGATTTTTCAGGCTTCAGTCTGCTCCGTCGATCATTAATTATTTGACCCATCTTGGAAAAAATTCTTTCACACGGCACGGAGGTGGCGGTGATACATACCCGTTTCAGCATCAGTTTATAGTCTCGTGGATAAATATCCTTTCTTTGTTTCCACCAGAGAAGAGGATCTTCAGTCCTGACAAGAAATACTTCATTTAGGTATTTATCTACTTCTATAATGCTTGATGCAGTAGGATTTCATGGAGCAATCAAATTCTAAACTTTTTCGTGAAATTTTCCCTAAAGCAAAAAACTTAGATTTATGTTGATCCAAGTGAGACTCTTCGTTGCTTCTATTTACATCTTGGTCAGTATTAAACTTGATTCTTGTACACATCTGCTTCAGGTCAGCTATGGCTTTTCTAAATTTCTGGGCGATAGGCCATGGGATTTGATCCTTGGATCTAGCAGCGTCGTTTGAGCAATTCATTCATGAGTTTCAATATTACCTAACCTTGCATGAATCTCGTGCTTAATGGTGTCACATAGTTATTTTATGCAGCTTATGTTTTGTTGTGCTATGCATTCATTTAAATTTTCAACCATGGCAGAAACATAAATGGGTACTTTTGATAGAGAAATGTGTTTCTCTGAGCAAAGAGGCTCGGTAACAATTTTGAAAATGTGTAATATTTCTGCACATTTGGCAATAATTTCCCACTCCTCAACAGACAAATTATTTAACTCTGGGTGTTCAGTGGCTAGAGTAGTTATTATTGCATATTTTACTGTATGAAATCTGATACGCATATCATGTGTGGAATTCCAGCGATTCACACAGTCCTGTTTTAGTTTTAATAGCTGCAGGTTTAATTTTTTTTTATTATCCTCTAGCTTTAATAAGGCATATGAACTTCGCTTGAAATATTCTACAGTATTTTTAACTTTTATAATAATCTATTTAATTTCTTGATGTTGCAGACCACTACTAACTGCCAAATTTAAGGAGAGTGCCACGCACCTCACATGCTGCCAACCTAGGTTTCTTACAACTTTTAACATATTACTGGCATTGGCAGTGACCATGGCAGTTACATTATGTTCTAAATTCCATTCAGACACTAAATAATTTTAACATATTCAATATATTGTCAGCTGTGAGTCGGTCTTGATAATGAATGCAATCCAAAAGAACATTTTGCAATGTAGTATTTTCATCAATAAAATGAGCTGTGATGGCATAGAAGTGATTCTGGTTGTCCATCCATCAGCTTTTAAACATACAGCTGTGCCTGGCTTAAGCAAAGCTTGAATTTCTTCCTTCAATTAATTGTGGATCGCTGGCAACAGACTGCAAGATATTGTTTTTCTTGTTAGTATCTTATATGTTGGACAAAGTACTAAATTAATTAGATTTCGGAACTCAGGATCTACTACAATTTTAAGTGGATGGTATTCTTTTACAATCATTCTAAGTAATTGACTATCAATTTGTTTGGAAGGATGAATCGGTAAGGGTCTTGTATTAGTCATACAATTTGTAATTAAATTTGATGATTGATGTACTGCTTAGGGTTCTTGTGGTGCTGTATAGGGCTGTACCGCTACTGAGGTGGACGGTTCTGCTGAATAGGTGTTAGTATTATCGGCATTAGTACTGCTAGTGGTAATTACTTCAGTCGTATGTTAATTTATTTCAAGTCTTTCACTGTGTAGAGGAATATTGTTGTGTTTTCTCTTCATATGTCGAACAAGATTTCCCCTCCCATTACTTGGATTGTAAGCACAATTTAAAGAGCAATATTGACATCTAGCTTTTTTTTCTAGGCTTGTAAAATTATTCCACACGTCACTATTCTTTGGCGGGGGCATAGTGAAAATCTAAAACAAAACAAGCCATTCTTAAAACAGTCAGTATGCACGCACACATTGACAAATGTAAGTAAAAAACTTATCAGTAAACAAAATACATTATAATGATAAATGCTATAAAACACATTAAATATTTGAAACCGTCTATTTATATTTAGCACGTAAAACACAGTTTAAAACCAAACCATAAAATACACCAGAACCAGACCAAAAAAACAGTAATACTGCGTTTTAATTACCCATATGCAATAATAAGCATTTGATAGTTACTGTAATTATTTACGACTTAGTGATTAAGAAATATGTTTTCAGTAATAAACTTACCTTTAGACGGAACTATAACACAATCGCACATTAAATAGCAATTTCAAACCCATAAAAAAATTAATTCCAAATGACGGTTGGAGCTGTAATGATAAAAGTTTCCAGAAAACAAAAAAAAAAGTGTGCAAAGTGCAAACCGCTCCAATCCGTTTTGTTTCCGGAACCAGCAGCGCACGTTTTGTTCACTCACTCACTCACACGCGTCCCATTCATTGATTTCCACTTTGCCGGCACAGACAGCACGCGACCGTGGATACATGTCCGACTTGCACTCGGATTTACATCCATCAGTACCGTAATTGATACGGGTCAGCAGACACGTATCCATTCTGACCTACCTATCTCTAGCTATCAGTCGTCAAGAAGCCATGGTGAGGGAGAGACTTGCGTCTCGTGAGTGCCTGCATCTTTTGTGAGTTCAACTGATTTTGTAGTGCTGTCCTTTATTTAATTTATACTGCAACCTTTTTCTTCGTCCCTACAAGTGCCCTCATGCTATGCAAACTCATTTAATTAGTTTTATGCTCAGTGTGCCGCTGTGCCCCCGGCTGGCCACGTGTTAGGCTTTCGGACCCGGCCAACTTCTGTTTTCTGATACAGCAACAGCCCGGACAGTAAGGCTCGCGCGGAACTTCAGTCTAGTGTGATTCTGAGGGGTAGAGTATACTAAGAGCATTAGCATGTATTTTTAGTGTGGAAGGCATGTGTCATTTTTTATCAGACTCTGTATTGGGAAATGTTGTTAGCACATGGTGGCTACGGCCAATAAACCAGTGTTGAACCATTAAGCTTGCATTACATTTCTTTACATGTCTCAGTCCGTTAATTTATGGGTGGCATATACATGTTATAAATTACTGTTCACATGATACATGACAATAACTTTTATTTGTTTCACAATAATTTCCTACAAAATAAAAATCCTTTTATAGGCAAGCAAGTCTGAAACCTCAAATTTTGTGTGCTTGTATGGTTACCATATACTATACCAATACATTACTTACTGTGGTGTATTCCTGGGTTTGAAAAAATTAATATGATCATTTACCCCATTTACTCTGTACACATCATGATCTACCTTTTTCGCAATCACATACAGTCCCTCACACAAAAAAAAATTGAGAACTTCATTGTGCTCCACAGATAATAATGTCTTACTCTGCATTAACACATTGCCCTTTTTTAAAACAATTGGTTTACCTTTCCTATCATTTCTCCCTTTCCTCTTTGTGCCCTTCAGATTGTCATATGAAATTTTATGGCCGAATCTGTATTTACTTGAGCTGGTAAATTCACCAGCTTAGTTAACTGTGAGTCTAGTTGCTGTAACTTGATCAACTATATAGGTGTACATCCGGTGCTGACGTGGTGTACATTATTCAAAAGGTTATCAATTTTTACTACCATTCCTACTCATGAGCTGTGATTTACATGGCAGAAAACTATAAGTAAGCCTCCCCAAATCACTAATCACTCTCTCTGTTGTGTCTCCTGAAAGATTATACATTGAAGTGTACCCTACCAGTATTTCTAAAAGATTGTCTAGTGCAACTCTCCATTGGCTTCTCCTAAACTGTGTTCCATTATCCAATATTATTTTGTAGTGCATTGCAACCTCTACAACATTTTTTTTTTCAGTAATCCTTTTGGTAACAGCATTAGCAGAAGCTTGCTTTAAAGAATAGAGTTTTTAAATTTTTGAACAACACCCAAAACAACTAATAAATATTTTATACTTTGGTGACCAGCAGGCATTGGGACAAATAGTTCTACCGTCACTATCTCAAAATATTCTGTCAATAGTTCAAGTTGTGTGAGGAGACAGACCTCCTCCCACTAATTAAAAATGAAATCAGAACTCTCAATGTCTGACCTAAATTTGCGTAATGAATCATTTTGTGTAAAAATTTGTGTAATGAATCGTTTTGTGTAACGCATCTATATATTTTGAATTTCAGGAACAACGCTCTTTTTTAATAAAAAGTATTTTTTTTAAATATTTTATTAATGTAAAGTGAATTGAGAATTAACACTATTAAAACATTATTTTATTGACAACTTCAACAAATATGAAATATTCCCTTGTGCTAATATAAATTGTTACGCAGCAATCTGCTAACATAACGTAAATTAATGAATGATATTGATGTCTTGTTTTAAAAAATTGTTTTCTTGATATTAATAAAGGTATATGGATATTATTTTAAACTATAATAGTAGACATCTCTATAGATAGCTTGTGAAGCCAGTAAGAAAGCTGTTACATGAGGCACAGTGGATGTAACTGATGGATATAGGCAGTGTTTGCACACTGCTCCAGGTCAGTGTTATACTAGCATTCAACAGGGCAACATCAAAGGGTCCATCAGCTTAGCAGCTTAACAGTGTAAGTAGGACCTAGAAATTTTTGTGAACCACAAAATAGCGTGAAATAAGGCAAAATATGGAGAAATTACATTTATTCGCAAAATTCTGTAATAGTTCCCATATTCACGAAAGAGCAAAAAAATTGTTAATTAAATTTTTTCCAAAACCACAATACTGAGCTTCTTTTACTATGAAAACTCATACAAATAATTTGTCATTTTTAATGTATGATACATGGCATTATAACTAATTTATTTCGCATATGCCCTGATAACAGTTAAAATTATTTCCGGTAATCATGTTGCTGACTCCACAAACATAAACAAAGTTTACTATAAAACGAAAACAATCTATAAATTGATCAGGAAGGTCGAAAAATTATTTTGTAGAACCATTCAACATATCAACCTGAATCGCTATGCGCTCATTTATGAGCAAACACACAGATAACCTACGTCTTATTATTTTTAAAAAGGCAATTCTAACCAAAAAGGTTGGTTATATTACGAAAGTAAATACGTAAATATAAAACAGATAAATATTTTTTTCAGGTCAATGAAATAATTCCACACTTAACATTCCGTTGTAATTGAAAATACTCCAATCTTTTGTCTTCTCTGATCTGTGGTTAGGATCTGTGGAAAGGGAGAGAGCATCCCAACGAGCCTTCCACGTTATCAGCTGTGAGTCCACCGTCCAGCATTTCAACGCCGAGGATGAGATCCTGCGCACCTGAGGCATATCTGCTTCCAACTAGGGGTGGGAGAAACTTGATGCGCCACAGGCAATCTCTGTGAACCCTATTCAGCCTATACCACAGCACTCAACATATTGTGGAACTAACATAAAGGTGGGCAGGGCACAAATGTTACCACTAGGAAGCCTCACTTCTGGGCTTGCTTAATTCACATTATCAAATTGCTGATGCAGGCAACATGACATCATGCAAGTGCGAACCACAATACCATGCCACAATCATGGCTGGTTAGAACTGCTGCACATCGAGGAGCAATAAATTTGTTACAGCTACAAGCGAAAATGTGACTACCATTAATTACATACACAATACATGGCAAAATAAATTGCATACCACCAGTCCCATTGTTGCTTCAACATCGAGTCAGGACCACTTCCATTTACTCAGTTTGATTTGGCAGCTTTGGACTAATGACTTTTTTATAAAACTCTCTCGAGGTTGGCCTCTCCAATAATTTTATTTTTGTGTTCAGGTTTTCAATAGAGTGGGGAATCGAGTAGAAGAGTGAATGACATTGTCGTGCAAGCATACGACCAAAGGTTCTAACGTCGCAGTCATCAGAAGTGGCTACTGGAAATCACAGCTCGGTTTTGCTCAAAACGGTAGAGACATGAATTTTGAAAGGCACCATTATAAAATAAAAATGAATCCAAGTCTCAGTTTAGTTACTCTGTACTTCTATTTATCATTCAAATGAAACAGTTCACATACAATCTTCAAGTATGCAGAGTCACGAACAGTCAGTTTCACCACACAAACAAGCTAATAGCAGCGCCACGGTAGTTTACTTATTATTCACGTCATGCGAAACTTGCATTGCCAGAAGAAATTACGAAGGCAGGAGGGACGTCAGTTCCCTCCTGGCACCCTAGCAACCCCCCACACTGGAGGAAATAATTTAGTAGAATAAAGTTGTAAGCCGAAAATAATTGAAGAAAATGAATAATGATTTAGAGGTCGTGGGTGCTTGCCGGTGTGGGGGGTATTTGCCACGCTCGATGCGTCTTCCTCGAGTGCTGGTCCTATTCTGTTTTCAGGTGGTAGGCACACAGGGTATAAGTCGCCATGTGCCTTCCCCCACTCCTCACCCAAGCGTGCCAAAAAAGTGACCAAATAAGGGAATGGCGTAGGCCAGAATCCTTTCGAAAGCCTGTGCGACCCCCGTCGCAACCACTCCCCACGTCACGCCGAACTGCGTCGTAGTAAAAAATTAATCAAACTTCTAGATTCTTCTAGAAGGAAAAAATGTCGACTGAAGTTGGAAAAGCTTCTATCTTCAAATGCTGACACAAACAAAAACTAAGATTTCTGAAAAGCAAAACGTATGACAGATAAACATACTACAACGGCAATAACTTCGAATCTTAATAAAATATTACAAAGCCTTGCAAAACAAAAGAAATTTAACCAAATATCCTGATAATTATTATAACTGCGTCATTACAAGGTTAACATATGATTACACCAACTTTGTTGATTGTAATGAAAAAGCACTTGTAGCATTCGTCGTAGATCTCTCATGAGCATAATCCTGAGTTGGAGTGCTGGTATTACGGTACTGTGAGCATCTGTTCATTCCAGTGAGTAATAAAATGTTTCCGAGAAAACTGACTTTTCTAAGGCTGTTGAGTAATGCAGTGTACGAAATTTTGTGAACAGTCACATTAACTTCTAGATAAAGAGGTTCACACAATTGACATTCTACCCCAGAACTTTCATGCAGTAAAACTTCTCTCTTTCTGTCATGAAAGAAAGTGATAAAAATTATATGGGAAATAACTATCTCCTATAACTCTTGCACACTTTTCAGTACCAAGCTTAGTTTAACTTGCTTTGCTTGAACATATATGGTGATTTTTAATTGCTATTGATCAGTGAAAATAGTGGTGCAACTGTAAGTTGCAAAATGAGCAACTAGGCTTTACAACTCAAAGTGTGCAGCTTCAACATCGACTCAGTCTGCTGTAGCTTCAATTCTTGCAGAGGAAGCTGTAGATGAAGACGGTCTGTAGTTAATAAGGAAAATTTTTTTGTTAAATTTAAATAAGTTCTGGATTTGAATGTTGTCTTTTAAGTTATCTCTGCATGCTCATCCTTTTTCCTGTAACTCGTATTCCCAACGCATTCTCCCTGCTGTTTTGCGCTGTTTACTTAAACTTTCTTGCTATAGTCGGTTCACGACTGGAAGAGACTTTCTTGAAGCCCTGCTAAAGATTTACTTTCAAGCCCATTTCGTATCCTTCCGCCAAAAGTAAACAAACATTGTCATGTGACAGGTCACATGGCAATGTTTACATGCAATGTTTACGTTCCACTGTGCGTGTACATGTGTTCGTACATACACTTACCCATTATAAAAGTCATGTAATGTATATATTATTAATGGATATTCCACAAGCGTAAAGTTTTTAATCTTGAGAATTTCACACAAAAGAATATGCGATGCCAGCGAAAAAACATTTCATTCTATAAACCCAAAATGCGAGTATTTTGATGAATCGATAGTAGTTGTCTATTTACAATCGATTGTTAGTGACTATCGATAAATTCCCGTACATCGAAGGCAAGATCATCAGTATTGATCGGAATTGCTACAGACGTTAAAATGGCGTGGTGGTTGAGTCGGAAGTTTTGCGCAATTGTAAAACGTTATTTAAAAATGGTTGTGACGGTTTTCGACAGGACGGCAGAGTTTGCGAATGANGAGTCGAAATATACCACTTTCTGGAGTTTTTTTTCTTATTTTCAGAAAAGCCCCTAAAGTAAAAAATTACCAACAATTCTTATGTGCAAACACTGCAACGTTAGAATAAAGTGGCAAAGGAAAGACACGTGCGCGAAACACACAAAAACAAAAGAAATTAGAACTTAAAGTGAGCACAAATTAAAATCATACGTTATTAAAAACCAAATAACAAAGAGCTGATATTAGTAAAACAACGCAGATAAATGAATTATTATAGGTTAAACGAGATAATCGCACAAATTCTCTGGCACGTGTGTCAACAACACAAGGACTACGAAGGTTAGTAAACAAACGGCCGCCTTACTTTAACCTTGAGCGTAATCCTGTGGCTATGCAAGAAACGTTGAAATCTAAATATGTTAGCATCACGTCATTAATAATTTGCATAATAAGATACAATTCTTTTAGACACCTATTTGTAAGCGATAAATTAACAATTACGTTAAAACTTTGGAACTATTTCCTCTCTTTGTGCTGGGAACCTAACGGCATAACTGTATCCGCGCTCGCCGCTGTTTGTAATGTTATATGCATGTCGCTAACGGCTAGGGTGTTTTTTCAAAGGTTGATTTTCAAAAGTTTCTTCCAGTCGTGAACTGACTATAGTGGGTGACCACCTTCCCTTTACTATTACTAATTACTCTTTGTGATAGTTGGCATCTCTGGGCTTCACTAAATGTAGAACAGTTTTATAACAGGGGCCAATCATTTCTATTCTCTTTGGCCTCACATATGGTAGCCATTTCTGTGAAGACATGAATTTTGTAAAACTATTCCCACCCTGCAAATATATGCAGTGAAATAAAACAGTGCAGTTAAAATAATCGTTTTAAATTTTATACTTATAGGAAATGAGAGAATAAACTCAAACCATTGTTCAACATGATATCTCTTAGATATTTAAATAGGGTGCTTGTTATATGAAAAGAAAGTTCAAATGAATCTCAGCAAATATCATGGGTTCACAAAAATGTTCTTAAGTAGAAACAACTGGATGAAATTATAAATACGTCATATAAAACTCACAGCTCTTCATGATGAAAGAGAGCGGCCCCTGATAAAATATGAACAGTCTAAAATTCATTTGATTTTTACATCCATTTGAAGCGGGACGCGTATCTGGTATAATTTTTTTCCTACTCCGCCTAATTACGTACGACATCACATAGCCTGAATGGAGAGTCAAACCCAGATACCACCAGCTTAGAGTTGACTGGCATTCTACTAGAGACATGGCTACCTAAGGAAACGGCGGTTGACCCACCAAATACCCCATATACCAATTGCACACACAGTTTAATTTACCTCTATTATGAAGCCAAGCAAAACGAGGCACCTAAGTTGCCCCAAACTGGGCATCGGATACCGTCCACTACACAGAGAAAAACCTACTCAGGCCTTTTGGTATTGCAGGGCTGCACGCGCCCTGGCTGTGCCGACAAGGAAAGGAAGGGATGCACCAGCCGAAGACACCCAAGAGCTAATGAGACCAGAAGCAACCCCTGGTCCAGTGTATATAAGGCCATGCAGAGCCAAGATTAGTTCATTCACAGCAGCTCACTTCAGCACACCTTGTGCTGAAGCTCTCTGCCAACCATGATCCTCACGAGGATTCAAACAGCTTTCAGCTGCCAATCAATCCCGGGTAAGACCTGAACAAGGTAAGTCAGCACCGGCACTTACCCCAACCACTGGAGGGCTATCAGTGTAACACCTAATTTCGTACCCAGCAGATGGCCTACCCGTCCAAACCTGTAGAAGGGACCAATTAAGGCTAAGTGCCTGATGGTGCAAACTCCACCTCATTAGGGATTGCATTGAACCCGTGTCTCTGACCTGACACCTAGTGAAACCCTTGCTCGCAAGTGACGTACATCATCTTAACCCAGCCGTCATGCGTCACATGAAACCAACACTAAATAAATAACATAAATAAAAATTACATATTGCATGACCATTACATATGTATAATTTGGAAAGCTAATTCACAGAATAGAAATAGGAACAGGCCTGACGAGACCCTGCCCTCTAAATGTCCATACTGGCTCAAAAAGAAATAAAATTTCTAACACCAAAGAAATAATCCATAAACATTAGGACAAAGTGCATTCTCCACAACAGATTATAGATTACAAATATGAAGCTTCTCACTTTTACTGCAGTGTAGAGTGAACCCATTTTCTTGCTCAATTTAGTAAGAGCATTCTTTAGCATTTTCCATGTGACACTCTTGGCTGAGCCTGTCTTGCCAATTAACATCACAGAGTGACGAGAGTTTTTGGTCTCAAACAGCTGGATTACTTTGTTCTCGATATGTGGGATAATCTGGAACATTACAGATACATACAATTCAAGTAAATCAAACTTTGATATTTGTAAAATACGAATAAGCTTACTAAATAAAATACCATATTTAAGGATTAAAATAAAATCAAACTGCAGCATTTTCCAACTTATCAATACATAGAATGTCAACCCAACAAAACAGAAATATATCAAATATGTCATACTGTGGGAATAGTAATGAGATACACATTTTCCATTCTTGGGAGATAGGACATAAAGTTTTAATAACACACCATGGTCAACAACGATATATAGACAAAAAAATAGCACAAATAGAAGCTGAAGATTTCAATGTCTAATAATATATTTTGGTACAGTGCAAACAAAAACAAAAAAATATTTTTTCTAATTAAATTATTAATATAAAAGGTAGACACAATACACAAGCACTAATAGGGCGGGTACTTGTAGATAGACACACACAAACAAAAGTAGGGTAAGGCGGGAAATATGAAATGTGGCAGAGGGGTTATCTTATGTTTAAGCCAGGTGTCTGTCTGGATTTGGTGATGTATTGGTGGGCCTGTTCCCAGTGCCGCAGATATGCTCTATTATTAAAAGGTGATAGGGCCCTTACCACTCTGGTTGTGTAACAGAAGTTAAAGTTCTGGTTGAGAGATACTGCATGTGCTGCAACTGGCTTCTCCTGCAAATTTACATTTGCCCCAACTATGGTTTGTTTGGTATCCACTCTATGGCTACTCATTGTCTGTCTGAGACTGTTGGTGGTAAGGCCCATATACTCTGCAGTACAGTGAACGCGCTGTAGCTACCAGCTTCATAAGATAACCCCTCCGCCACATTTCCAAATTCCAGCCACCACCCTAGTTCACTTCACCTCCTGGCCGCTAGGTTCAGTGTTTGCTAACCACAACTCACCAGACTGCAGTGTTCCACCGCTCGTCACCGGATGAAACTGGTCTAGCCAGCAAAACATTTCGCGACCACGCATCCACATGGAAAATGTGTTTTTCTAACTTTTGTTTGTGTGTGTCTATCTATAAATACCACCCTGTGAGTACTTGTGCATTCTGTCTGCCCTTTTATAATGCAATCAGTAGCACGCACGCATGCAAGCACACATATACACGCACACACATATATATGCACACAAGTAGTATATATATATTCCTTCTGGGACACCTCCCCAATAAGGTTCATTTTAACCATAACTCTTAGATGTATTTTATGGTTAAAATTAACCATATAGTAAAATCAACTAAACTTTCCATCTAATGGTCAAACCTATCCATAACTCTCAGTTGTATTTTATGGNATACATCTAAGAGTTATGGTTAAAATGAACCTTATTGGGGAGGTGTCCCAGAAGGAATATATATATACTACTCACACACACATATACGCACACATACACATATACGCACACACACATATACATACACACACACATACACACATGTGCACAAACACATAACCCCCCACCCCCCCGGATTCCCCAATGCTTGAAGGGTCACCCTCGCCCAGTAAAACAACATAACATAACAACAATTGTTAGGTACTTGGCTAACTTAGCATTGCCCTTCAGGCTACCACTGTTGATAATGGCTGAACAGTGAATTATATAATTTTAAAAATAATAAACAAGCACACAAAGCAGCACTTCTCATCCTCAGACCACTTTTGTTCTGAACCTTCATTACACTAACCCTGCTCCACCCACTATCCGCTCAGCTACTTCAAAGAAAGGCATGGGTACGAAACACCCTCCTCCAGCTCTTTAGGCTTGAGCAGCACTGCATTCTGCTCTGCAGATGATGACAATGTGTGCGCAATTATCCTGACTTGTCAGTCTTGGCTGAGGACAGAGTGCTGGAGTCTTGATCTTTATCGCCTGCGGATTCACCAGAGTGAGTTTCTATTCTTCTCTTACAGGCTGAACCTCAATGGGGAGACTGAGGTGGCATTACTACGGACAGTGTTCGTGAACCTTCGTGGGGACTATGGGGCGAGCTAGATCCTGTTCCTCCGGAACACCTAGGAAGGGGCTGCGAGCAGGTCAGGGCACCAGCACTGGAAAGAAGTTGGTTTTTCAGAAGGTGTGCCCAGGTCTACCCTATGCATTCCCATATTTTATCAATTAACTACTGCACATTCTGTTATGGTCTATTTCATATAAGAATTCCACTTTTTGACAAATTGTGCAAAAGTAGTAACCAAAAAGCAGACTATGTATCATGCCACCAGCATGTAGTTTCCACATGACAGTCAAAACATGTTTCATCTGTAATGACGGACGTTGATGTGACATAAAGCCCTACCTACCGACACCAAAACATGCTGCCAAACTGCCCACGCATATATAATGAGAAAATTACAAGTATTATTTTTGCTGTAGGCATTTGTATCACTGCATCGGACATAAGTTGATTAAAATCCATACTTTATTCACTTGAAAATATTTGAAAAGTAGCAGCATTCTTGCTCAGCAAATAGAAATAATATGTAATAATGCTCACTGGAAATTAGCTATATTATAGTTGTAGTTTGATTAGTGAGAGTAATTTCTCCATAATATTACTAAAATTTTTCTTTTGAATGCATTCATATGGCAACAATATATTTGAAGTACTATCCGTATTAAAAATTCGATATCACAAACACTTGAGACTTGATTATTATCAAAATACTGAACTTGTTATTCACTGGATGCACCTACAACTAGAGTTGTGTGGCTGGGTGTGTACTTAAAAGCACATCATAATACTGGAGAACATAATTTATTATGAGGCAAATTTGGTTTATTGTCTTAAATAAGATGTTAATAATGTAGCAGTTTAGACATTAAAGCATATATTTAAAACATGGAAATATTAGGAATTCGGGAAAATTTTGATACAGTACATTTCCATGTATAATCATAAAAGTATTTCACAATTATAAATGGCGTCTGGTCGTAAAAAAGGCGGGAGTGTACTCTACAGTTAGTACATATAAAAAAGCTATTTATAAATTAACCACAGCATGGAGTGCACCTGGATGACAATAAATCATATTAACAGAAAACATTATTTGTCGAAAAACTGATTCCATCGCAAAATGATAAGTGGTTTAAATAAATAAATATAATTTATTCTAGCATTTTAGCTGCTGAGGGAGGGGATGCACAAAACATAAAATTGTGAGCCGGCCTCAGAAAGACTTAGTGATTACAGGCCGAAGAGAAATTACTAGCAAGTTAATGTCCTCACAGGCCAACAGAAATACAATGCGTTAAAAAAAATACAGAGTTCACAGAAAATATAAAACTATGGGAATTTGTTTGCATATTTGGATTTTACACATGAAAAACAAGTCATTTCTGACGCACGCTGCGTCACTGGTCAACAGACAGCAGCAAATTCACCTGAACTGCTGCTCTGTTCCAAAAGTATTATCAATTAAGTAATTTAAAAGTAAATTTTTCACCTCATAGTGGCTTAAAATGACTCTGGTTTGAAATATGTCGCGTCAAATTTATGTAAAAATATTTGAAAAATATTCTGTGATAGATTTGCAGCCTCTCTAATGAATATGAAGACTGCAAGTGACGATGTTATCACTAGCTACAGCCTATGATGACAAGATGAACAAAGCAAAATAATCACAAAAAGTTCCATATAATTTGAAACACCTACACATTATTTTAGAACGAAGTTTAGTTTGCTACTCTGATAACCGCTGTTTTGTAATGACAAAAAAATAAAATACGTAAAAATTTATAAAAGAACTCCTTCCTTCCTGCATATTACTCGGTTGTCTGTTGTGTCAGAATAGATAACATGATATTCTCTTTCAATCGTTCACGCATCAGCTGATACAGATTTTTTCATAGGGGATGTTGTTAGTTTCAATCATGACATATTACCACACACTGGCTGTCAAAAATGGGATGTTGTTAGTACATATTACCACACACTGACTCAAAAAAGTAGAATACTTAGATGAAAAAGACTACACTCACAGAACACTCAGGCTCATCCCCACTCTCTTGACTATCTTACCTTGACGCATGACGCGTCTAGAGAAAGAACAGAGCGATGACGTCACAATCTGCCAGACCGTGCGTCAAACACGCATACAGACGTCACCCGATAGTTTCTTCCAATGACGCACGTGCCAGGTGACAGAGAGGCGCTCGGTGGCGCGGGAGGCTTGCTTCATCTGATCGACGCACGCCCAAGTTTGACGTACATCAAGTCATCATTGACGTAGGTAATTCCTCGACAGGACGGGAGATATAGTCCGGCAGGGAAGTGGAGACGGCAGTTGATCTGGGGGACTCCGAGGATGTGGAGGTCGTGCCGAGCTCACGGGACAGGCGCCGAAGGAAGTCAAGTCGATCCGAGGGACTCGTGGGACGCCAGAGTGAATCCAGACGATCCGAGGGACGACACCGCAAGACGAGAAATCGAGAAGAACCAGCACACCACAGCAACGCAGCTAAGTAACCGCGCCTCCATATCTGACCACCTTTCCCCGACGTTTAGGAACTAAAACTCTGACCTGTAGGCCTCCGACGGGTAAGGGAAAGGGGAAGGGAGCGGGACCCCAGAAACGCAGTGTATCATTCCTATATATGAGTGACGTAACTATGAAAATAAATAACTGTTAACTAACCAAATCCTAAGCCGAAGTGTTCTTTTGCCGCCTCATTTCACCCCTGAGTGTGTATCAGTCATTACACAATAAGGTTGATCTAGCGCTCCATCACCCTGTAAAACACCTACAGAGTGGAGAGCAGACTGGGATACGTCAACCTTATGCCTCATCGTAGTGTTGGGAGCAAAAAGGTTGCCCAGAAAGCATACCTTGAAGGAGGTTGTCAGGAAGGATAGTTGAGGAATGCCTTCATGTATGCAGAACTGAGAGCTAAGGCTGCATGGAAGAGGGACCCCTTGATCAGCTGAATGCATGACATGAGTCACCTTGTCGGACCAAGGTTCGCTTCTGGGTGCATGCATGGATATCTCACGGTACCTAGAGCAATCTCCAAGCTGTCTCAAACACCTTCTTGTCTGAAACCAGCAGTTGCTTGACTGCCTACTCAGTCGACAGTTGTCCAAAGAATCCAGTTTCAACAGGTCCCAGCTGTTCAAGCCATCATTATACCTACTAGGACTATAACTCGACCAGTCACTAAAACATCTCTGCCTAAGACCATCCATCCAGTTGTGACCCACTGGGCCAGATCAGGTCCAGCCCATGCTACAATGAGGAATGTCACTCTTCCAGTCATCAGACCAGATCGTCTTAAGATCAACCATCAGGTTGTTACTATCCAAGCCAAGCAAGGTCCATTGTCTATGACAAAGTTGCCATTTAATCCTGTAAAAAGGGTCCCACCACCATGGCCCTAAGGGGCAAAATGTGCTGAAGTTAACACCCATCTAATAAAGTGTTGGTAAGGTGTCAAGTCTTCCTTTTTTGGCACCCAACGTGGGGCATCCCAACAGATTCGAGAAGGAGTTGGGAGGCCCTGAGAGCTCCAGTTCCAAGACTAGCTGCAACACATTGACTTTGTGTTGTTAGAAAATACCTCGTGGAACCCAAGAATTCAGCAGCCTGTGCTTCTTACCTGACTGTAATGGGGACGGAATCCGTTGAATCAAATGCAGCCACTGCGGTTGGGAGTTTCATTTCACATGTCTAGGATGGGCAGAAGAAGATGGAGAGCTTAACGGTATAGTGTTCTGGTGCAGTTTCTGCCATGACCAAAAGTTGAAATGCAATTCAATGGTCTGTGAGTGAGAACGCAGACTCAGAATTCCAAGCAAACAGTGCCCCAGAACTTATCACTTTCTATGCCTCGGGTGATTGGGCCATGGAAGGGATTCGCAAGCGTTGACGTTCATTTGCACAGTTTGTAAAACCACTTGACTAGAAACATCTCAAAAAGCAGCAAGCAGCGTGGAAGACTGCTAAACTGCGCTTGACCAAAGTTTCTTACCCGAATATGCAGGACACACCCAGGAGGACCCTCGCCATTTTTAATGCGCATGCAATTTTGAATTAAAGTGAATACAGGTGCCACAAGCCTTATGGCTGTCGATGGCCACAGTACAGCTACATGGCGAAGCATCCCAATGGTGGAAACGCTATGGGAATTTCATCACAACCTGGGACCAGTTAGAGGATTACCTCATCGAGTTCTTTGCCTGGAAGAAAGTGGTAGCCAGATTCAGGGAAGAGCTCTATACAGTAGTTCAGAAAACCGGCGACGAAGCAGAGACATTCATCTGACAAAAGGCACGTATATTACAACACAACCACCCAGGTGCAGAAGAGGGCGAATTGATTATGTTAATCACTCATACGCTATGCCCAAAAACAATCCCATTTGAGGAAACCTGAGCCTTGCACACTCGAAGAGCTGGTAAGATGGGCACATACCAGTAAACAGGATGTGGTACTCAAAATGAAAGTCCAGATGCTAACCAAGGTCACTCCACCCACCACAAGCGATCACAAGCTCCATGATAACACACTGCCCCCACCTCAGGGATACCATACCAACTACCAAAGTGTTGGCATTGTTCAAAAAAGCATTTCCTCTGGGATTGCCTGGTATAATTTAGGAAACAAATGACCATACAGAATCAAGAAGGAAACCATGGAAATGGAATGCACCCAAGCATACCGACACAACACAGGGAAACGCCCAAGCTGAGAAGAAGGAAACACCTTAGGCCCCGCATGGCTCATGAAGTGACCAACTTGCATCCAAGAACCAGCCTGTATTATATTTGAATTCCAAGAACAGGAGCTGTCAGCAGTCCTCAATACGGTGGTGAACGCCAATTTTGTACATACTAATCTAATCCCTCAGATCACAGAGCGAATTCATTATAGATATAACACAAGGAGACACGCTGAAATATCAAGGAAAGGCATGACTGTGGAAAGCAAAGCTGTGAAAGAGGAGTTTTTTGTTTTTCTATCCATGTCTCCAAGCAGATGTCATCCTAGGACAACCCTGGCTTGCCAGCTAGCCGGCTATAATCGACTGCAGTCAGAGCCATGTCTGCTTAGGAAAAAATCAGAAGCATGCAGACTTGAGTGAACCAAGATTGCCTATCTCCGTGGAGGAATTAAACCATAGCTTGGCCAACCTAAAAGTCGCATAGTTGATTGAGATCAGAGTCTATGCCATACATGTACAGGACAGCTAGGGTAATATTTGCAAGGATGACATGATTCATCTAATAACTAACCATAAACATGAAATCGACCCTAACCAAATTCTGGCTGAGCCAGAAAGCTAGCTGGAGCCCAAGTGTCCCTGGCAAGGGAGCGAAAACCTGGTCCACCCTACTGAAACACTTCCTCCTCCAGAGGAAGGGCCCGACAAGACATTGTGGTACTCACCTGCACCTGAGCCAGAGCTTACCATGGGGAGAAGAACGCCCAAGATTCCACCCCTGGTGGACACGCCAGCCAATGAAGAACAGGAGACACCGCCGGGCCCAGGGTCGGCCGGACACACCCCCTCTCCCAACTCAACACCTCTCCAGCAGCTGCCCGAAGTAATAGGCCAGTATGCTGCCATGGAGGGGAAGTGTACTAGCTCAACTACTTTGAGGGAAGCACGGGTGTACAACACCATCCTCCACGCACTTCACTTTTGAGTAAACCTGCATCCTGCTCTGAAAGTGACAACAACTTAGTGTAATTATCCCACGCTGTCAGTCTCCACTGAGGACAGAGTTCTAGGGCCTTGATATTCATCACCGGCAATTCACTAGACTGAGCTACTATCTCGCTCTTTGTGGGTGAGCCTTGGTGGGAAAAGTGAGATTGCATTACTAGTGAACATGTTCATGAACCTTCGTGGAGAATGCTCTTGAACACCCTAGAAAAGGCTGTGAGCACATCAAGGCACCAGCACTGAAAAGAGATCAGTTTTTCAGAAAGCTCGCCCAAGCCTACCCCACATATTGTTAATTAACTGCTGCAAATGCCATTCCTCACAGAACACCCATTCTCTCTCCGACTCTTTTGGCTATCATACCTTATGCCTCAACATAGGGTTGGAAGCCAAAAGGCTATCAGAAAGCATACCACACAGGAGGTTGTCAGGAGAGATTGTTGGGGAATGCCTTCATGTATACAAAAATTAGGGCCGAAGTTGTGTGGAAGACGGACTCCTGATCAGCTGGACGCCAAACAGAAGTCATTATGTCGGACTGGGGTTCACTCCTGGGTACATGCCTGGTTGCTTCACAGTACCATGAGCAATCTCGCAGTTGCCTCCAACACCTCCTTGTTTAAAAGCAGCAGCCGCTAGACTGCATATCCAATTAACAGCCATCCAAAGGCTGCAGTTCCAACAGTGTCCAGCTGCCCAAGCCACTGTTGCATCTGCTACGACTATAACTCGACTAGTCACTAAACCAGCACCAGCTAAGAATGTCTGTCCACTCGTGACTAACCAGTAAAGATCAGGTCCAGTCCAGGCCACTTACACTACCTTTGTTCCGACGAGGAAAGTTACTCATCTGGTAATCAAACCAGCTGATCTTAAGATCAACTGTCAGGTTGTTACTATCCGAGCCAAACCAGGCCTACTGTTTACCACAAACAGCCAATTAACTCTGTAAATAAGGTCCCAGTAGTTCCACTGCCCTAGAGGCGAAAACGTGCTGAGGCGGCATCCATCCAAACTTTTGTTGGTGACGCATCAACATTAATGGAAACTAACTGTAACAGATAAGTAATTTTTTTTAACTGTTAGCTACAACCAATGTATTTGACAATGTATTATTCATTTAGTAGCTATGTATGTTTTCCAAGTACAGGCCATGGGGTCATGTGGAAGTTATATAAGTTTTCAAAATTGCAATCAGTACAACAAAAATAAATGCCTACATGAATGTTACTTAAGACATGTATTACCATACATAACTCAGACAAACTTGAAAGAAGTTGGTCAGTTCTTGTTATCACTTTACTATATTACATATTTCACAAGCCAGAAAGGGACATAATTTTAAGCAATATTGATATGGGACATTGTGAAATAAATGTGAAACTCAAGGCCATTGTCATTCTGACAGAGATAAATGACAGGCCACCTTGTTTGTTTTTGCTTTATAAAGAATGTATTTTAGGACAATGATTTCTATATAGCAGTTTAAAACATATACGTAGGATGATTATTAACTGTCAAATGTGTGTGGAGATTCTCATATTGCTTTCAGTAATGTTGTGTGCAACATCAAACTTTAAGATATCCTTCAGAAAGGCGTGTGATTGATGCTGCTTTCTACATTATTACACAATAAATCACTCAATATTGTAGGATTTGTTTATTTTTAACATTTTCACAATAATGTTGTGTGTTTGACATAGCTGAGTGGTTTATAAATCAAGAAATACTGCCACTAACTCTCTTGGTGACTAACAGATTTTGACCAACAATGAAACAACATCTGCTATTTTGCCTTCTGCTCGGACGATTAGTAAATGAGAACAGTAACTTTCACTATAAAAAGTATATACAATTTTTTTTTTTTTATTAAGGGCACTGGTTACAAAGTAGCATAGCTATAATGTATTCACGGTAACTTCAAGATTTTCTGAAGCCCTGCTAAAGATCTACTTTCAGGGAGCCGATTATGTATCCTTCCGCAGTATGTAAACAAAACATTGCCATGTGACACCTGTCAAACGTTTTGTAAACAAAAACAGAGCCATGTGGGAACTGTCAAATATTTTGCTAACAGTGTCCATGTGGGAACTACCAAAATTTATTTTTGAAGAGAAACAATGCCATGTAATCTTAACTGTCATATACTTTAATAAAATTCTCCAAATGTCTAAAAAATGCTAATCAATTTAGCAAAATATTGTAATACATACAAAAAGGTAGATTAAAGTATATATTGGAACTGTTAATGATATAATTTAATTTAAGTTTACTTATTGTATTAAGATTTATTTACATGTTTGGTGTAAGGAAAAAGTTAAATTTTACATAATAAACTTTTGGAAGTAGCACTCAGGTTAAAGATTTCACTGTGATAAATGGTACCGTATTTTATCGCATATAAGTGGCACATTTTATTAAAAAAAAAATTTATTGAAAACTTGGGGTGCGACTTATAAGTGAGAAAAACTCCTCCAGCCCCACACTAACTTTTCATTTACTCAGAATTCATGGCCCGCGGCTTGATTTCCAAACTCTTCAGCGAACAAAATCACTTTCATTTTGAAACCTGCAGTGTA